>VYZX01019738.1:49635-109465 GCA_013401335.1 Brachypteracias leptosomus | reverse complement strand
GAGACTAAGGGGAGACCTCATTAATGTTTATAAATATATAAAGGGGGAGTGTCACGAAGATGGAGCCAGGCTCTTCTCGGTGACAAACAATGATAAGACAAGGGATAATGGGTACAAACTGGAACACAGGAGGTTCCACTTAAATATGAGAAGAAACTTCTTCTCAGTGAGGGTAACAGGACACTGGAACGGGCTGCCCAGGGAGGTTGTGGAGTCTCCTTCTCTGGAGATATTCAAAACCCGTCTGGACATGTTCCTGTGTAACCTCATCTAGGTGATCCTGCTCCGGCAGGGGGATTGGACTAGATGATCTTTTGAGGTCCCTTCCAATCCCTGACATTCTGTGATTCTGTGATTCTGTGATCCAACCACAAGGCTGGTATTCTCCCCTAAGCCAGCAGAAGTCCTCAAGGACATCACTTTCAACACTACTGGACAGAGATCCCATGAATGTGACAGTATACTACTACTTGCTATGGGCCTACCCAGGCAACTCAGACTTTGACGTTAGTCCATAGCATGATGGGGTTTTCTATATCCTGAAGGAATGCAAAACTCACTTGAAGTTACAGGCTTACAGTCTCAGAATCTTTCTGCTTCAGATGATATATTGTCTAAATCTAAAACTTATTTAAAAACCTGTCTGGATGCGACGGCTTTTAATTAATCTTCTCTTAGTTTTTATACTATATGGTACCTTGAAGACGCAAGATCAATCACTGCTGTATTGTAATGTAGAGTTGGGAGACAGAAAGATAAATTAGCTATCAAGTTTAGCATTTTGATAGCTAAGTTTAATTTTAACTAGCTCAGGAACATATTGTAGATAGGTGGATAAAGTCACAAAATGGAGCAGTCATCTTTAGGACCCAAGCTAGAGTCCATCAGAAAGGAACAGAAAGAGTTTCTTACTGTCTAGTCAATCTTACATGGACTTTTCAAAAGAATAAACAATTGCTGAAAATGAGAAACATCATCAAACAGCAAAAATAAAGCCTGCACATATCTGATGGGATGCAACTATATTTGGTATATTTCATCTGCATATTCTACAGCTTCCACCCTCCAAAAATTCATTTACAAAGGATTTGGGACTATTTCCAATGCATAATATTAGGCATACATGAGAGTCATAGCAGCAACAGGTCTTAGCATTTTATGAGGAAGGGTAAATACATTGCCATGTGCATGGTAGGGAAGAGAGAGGGAAGTTTATTGCTCAGGGGTACAAAATGAGTCAGCAGCAGAGCTGGTAGCAGAACCAAGGAATCCTGACTCATCATTTACTCCATCCATGAGGCTATCTACAGTGCTGCAAGTGAGTGATATAACAGCCAGCCAAGTCATTGATCCTTTTGAAAGTGCCTATGCAAGGATGAGGCATATTCAGGTCCTTGTGCCTTTCATGACTCACAGTGACTCAAATTTTGATGTGTTTCATGGAGTCCATCACAGAAACTTTAATTTCTGTGTTTTCTGCTTGGTTCATTGTAATGATTCTCATTCTAATCCATGCCATGCATCCATCACAGTGACGACTTCTAATGTGCTCCACCCAGTCCTACTGCAATGACTAATGCTAATGTACTGCGCCAGTCTGTGAGGAATTTCCATCATGCATCATTTTAAGATCACATCATATTCAACAGGACATTCAAATTAAGCCAGTTCTTGCACATATGGTTGCTCTGAATCTTAACTCTAGCCTTTTTCCATCAGACCAGTAAAAATGTTGAGCAAGGAGCTAAATAGAAAAGAGCTCTCTTTCTATCTGCATCTCCAAGGAATTTATAAAACAAACATTGCCCAAGTATTCCATACACTGGGTGAAAATGTCTTTGGGACAGAGATTTATTCTGATCCACAGGGGTGAGGATTACTGAACTTCATAAAAAAAAACAAAACCAGAAAAAATGCTGAAATTCTTGTTTCTTCTTCCATCAGGCCAAGAGTAACAGTTGGATTTGGGGCTTTTATTGTTGGAGGGAACAGCATACCTGTACATGCTTTCTCATGTAGTAAAGGAAGTGGATGCAATAGGCAAGACTGATATTATATATCTCAACCAAATAGTTTAGTTTTCAATTACTCCTCTGATATAAAACTGAGGCTTCAAACACACAGTTAATAATACATAGCATCGATTACTTTACCAATGGGTGAAAAAATGCTGTGACTACATGACACAAAGGACCAATCATGTATTAATTCATTCAGCTGGTGGAAAATTTGCCCAGAAGTTTTGGTGGTTTAACTTCGCTCTAAAGGACTGTATATGGTATCAGATGCCATCTGTCCTCCGCTATGTGGCATTAAGCCAGCATAAAAAAACCCTTAAAAGCTACCTTCGACTCTGTAGCTTCTGCTCTTGCTATGTAAACAGGCAGGTACTTTTTTGCTCACATGCAATCCAGATCAAAAATTTAACAGGCTAATGCAGAAGGGCACATGGCCTCAGAGTTGAGAGATGTTTTCTTCCCAGCTCACTCCATCTGCTTGTCAGTGTAAGATTATGTGCTGCTGTTGTGTTGGTACAAGGACTGTTCCATGCTGTGGTGGGTGATGTGGCTTTGATACTGCAGACATCCTGGGAGGACATGTCCCAAAAGAGGGCTCATGTTCTGCAAAGGCAGGCTCTCATTAGTAGGGCCAAATGTATAGCAAAGACATGCAGGTCAACCATTTTTAATAGCTTAGAAATAGAATATGACTCTGGCCATTTTTATGCTTTGTTTATACTTGCTTTAGAGAGCCTTCACACATGCAAAGTCCCGTTGGAACAAGAGTTCACAGGGAGTAAATCTCAGGCCTGTAGCTTAGAACCACTTAATCACACAACAGACTTCATTTCTGGCAGAAGTAATTAACAAAAGTTCAGCTATCTAATCAGGGAACAAAGGCACGGCTCTGTCACCTCATTGACCAATCATGCCACCCGAATGTTGAATCATGAATATTGACTACTCACAGCAGAGAGTTTGCAAGTAGTTTCCAGACTAAAATATGCGTAAACTGAGGCTGCAGGTCAGTCAATGCAAACCCACAGCATAAAACAACTACTGGCTGAGCGTAGAGAACTGTCAAACATGGGCAGAGGGGAGGAAAACATCACAGCAGCTAAATTTGCCAACCACTGCAGATTCTGCTTGGCTGAGTATAAAACAGAAAGCAAGAAAAAGCGAATGGAAAGAAGGGTGGGAAAAGAGGATGCTCCCTGCACTGTCCTCCTGATAAACACTGTCCGAAGGAAAGTTCAGAAGTGTGGGAGCACTCAGGTTTGCACAGGGCATGTCAAACAGCAGTGAACTCTTGTCTAAAAGCCTATCTTGCAAGATTCCACACCATGTATCGATCCTCCTAGACAGGGCATTCCTCATTCCCTTCTCTTTTCCATATGCTTGTTTTGATCAGTGCCAAGCAAGGGCACTCTGCCAAAGCTATTTTTTTCTGCCCTGCTTGAGAGCTTGCTTCTTTGCACTGTGTTCAGGCTTCCCTCTTTATATTGAGATGAACTCCATTCTTCTGCAGTATGAGAAAAGTAAAGGGTGGGACAGGGAAATGGCTGGGGCTCAGTACTAAGTATTTGCTGGGATGGAACTGAGACTGTGAGCAACCTGATACAACAAGAAATTTCTCTTTCAGAACGTAGCATCACACCATGATCCTGCACTAGCAGTGTAATGAATAATAACCCCATCATCCAGGCACCTTTCTTATGGGGGAAGCCATCAAAAATGGAACCAAACTGAGAAGCTCAGGCTCATTCTAACTTATCATGTAAGCCTGACTCCCAGACAAACACTATGTTCAGGAACGATCCACTTCTTAGGAAAACAGCCCCAGCCCTGGTCATGGGCTTTAAAAATAAATCTAAGAAAACCCTGAAAGAGGTGGAGTGGAAGAGTGCAATAGTTCGTTCGATTCAAACGGATGTAATTTAAGCAACATTTTCCAATATCTTCCACCACAGTGATGCCAACAGAAAACCATGGTATGAAAGAGGGCAAATAGAGTGTAAAGAGGTATACAGAGAATTTAAGTTCATACATCCTACTATAGCAAAGCAGAGAAAGAGAAATTCTAAGGTTAACCCAGTCTTGCAGTCAAAATACTATGCAGAGAAGCTGGAGAGCTGGGATTTATTTTCAGCCCTGGCACAGTTTTTATGAATGACTTGAGCACCATTAGTCAACCTTGTTCTAAATCTTGATTTCCTTAATCATAAGAGAGTGCAATAATGCCAATAAACTACTTCAGAAGGAACAGGAAGGACATGGTAACATTTGTATGGTGTTCAGACACTAGTTTGACTGAGGAGACAGGAAAAGCTATGAAAACAGGGACTTCCCTGGTCCTCTTCTGTGAAGATGCAGTCAGGCATGGTGGAAGGTGTCCAGTTGCTCACAGAGACAGACAATGTTGAGTCCAATCTGGCTGCTGTTGGTCATGGAGGGTAAAAACTGCAGGGAATTCTAGGTGCCAATTTTGGTTTGCCCAATCTGAGGCCCTATTGCTTAGCTATTCAGCCTAGGTTTAGGTGTTTATCTGAATAAGGCCATAACATGCTGGGTTACACCCAAGATCAGGAAGACTTCAGCAAGAAAGGGATGAACTAAATGCATAAGTGAATATACAAAGCCAGGACACCAAGTCAAACTGAGAGAAGAACCAGAAAATTAATGCATTAAACCCCCAAAAGCCTCCCCCCCACTTCTCTTCCATCCCCACCTCAAATGTTATATAGAAGGAGGATCAAGAAGAATCTGATGTGGAAATTATAATGGTGGAGGTTGTGCATCCCTGCAGTCCTTACCAGCAATGACCAGTATCATGCTGTCATAGTAAAGAAATAACTCAGGAACTAAAGCAGTTTCAATAAAGAGGTCTGAAGAGTAAATTACCTCACCAGAGTAGCCCACCAGCTTCCTGATCAGCCCTTCTAGGTAAGGATGTCTGCATGAATATGTGTATGTAGGCAAAAACTCCTCCCATGAGGCTGTGAAATCATAGAATCATTTAGGCTGTAAAGGACCTCTAGGATCATCAAGTCCAACCTTTGTCCAACATCTCCCTGGCCTGCAGACCACGTCCCAAAGCACCACATCTACTCATTTGTTGAATCCCTCCAGGGATGGATGTAACAGAACTCACCTGTGAGGAAAGCATCATCTCCCATTTTCTACCTCCTAAGAATCTCTTCCCTTTTACCTCTTCCAGCTCTTCTGCTTCTAGAAAGGAGCAGAGTACTTTTTTTATTGCTTCGTCTCCTAGTCTCATCACTTCAGCCACTGAGGGGACATGGTTGGCAATTCCAAGTCCTGGACAGCAATGCGACTGGCACACATCAGTCTCTGAATCAGTGCAAGGAGGCGAGAATGCTTCCTGGAGCAATTGCAGCTAACATGTTGCAAAAGACAAACTGAGCCATTCACATGATGACTTCACTGTCATAGATCGATGTTTCTTAGTATACCAGTCACAACTGTTTCTGAGGTCAAAAACAACATAGGACCTTACTTCCAGGGTGAGAAGAAGTTGCAATTATTTCCCCCAAGTGATTACTCTAAGCAGGGAGCTGCTAAATAGTTTTAATTACTGGCAGTAGTTTAGCTTCTTCAGCACAGGCCAGAGAATGTTGACAGAGTGGTTACAACCAGGTTGCACTCCTCTGCCTTTGAGGAACAGAGCCTTCTCCATTTGAGGTATCACATTAATAGAACCGAGGTAAAGGAGAAGAGGCACCATTTGCAGAAAAAAAAGAAAGTGAGAAAGAATGTGACAGATGAACAACAACAGAAAAGACACACTTTATCTCAAATCGCCTGGTAGAGGAGATTAGACCAAAACCAAATATAAGCAGGTGGGTAGAAAGGAAAGCAAGCCTGGTACTCTGCTTTGCCTTCCCTCACTAGCATGCATCTCCTCCTTGTTTGCTGTGGCATGAGTGCTGCCACGTTGTTGTGGACCAGAGAAAGCCCAGTGCTGCAAAGGGAGGACAAGTAATGCCAAAGCTGCAGCAAGGGAGCTGCAAATGGGTGTCAATGGGGAGGAGCTATAGGTTCTCCTTGGGGCTGAAGAGGTGGGACAGCTCTCTCAGGAGCACTGACATGTCAGCTAGGTCTCCACCAGGTCAGTTTGATACGAGTCTGCTGCAGCCAGAATGGCAGTGGGGAGCCTGGTATTCAGCTGTGCAGGTCTCTCATGTTCACATCAGGAGAGTGTCAGCCCCTGGGTTATCCACACAAGAAAGTACCAGGAGAATGAAGGATAAACCGTGTCTTGTCAGCCATTTGCTGTGTGCTGAGATAGGGCAGTTCAGAGGCACAGCTGGAGACACTAAGGAAGGGAGGGGAGAGAGCTGCAACACTTTTCAAGGGCAGAGCAACCTTCATAGCCCGTCAAACCAATTGTCCAACTGTTGTAACACCTTGTTTCAGGCAGTGGCTAGCATCAAGGATAGATATAAAGCACCTGAAGTGGGAACTAACTAACTAATATATCCATTGGAGAAGTTTCTTTATAATCCCAGGCAGTTTGTGGTTGGATTTATTCCCTGAATCTCAAGGGCTAGTATTTCTTATAAATTTTTTATTTTCTCTAACATAACAGTGAATGTTCTCACTATCCACAGGATAGCTTCCTTCTTTTTCTTTTTTTCCTAAGCCTGTGAGCAAAGTGGGTAACAACCTGCAGCAGGGAGTTCCATGGTTTAATAGGGTATCATAAAAAAAAATGCGTGGTCTTTTAATTTAAAAGGATATGCTTTTGTCCCAGTACTGACAACCTTTTAAAATATTATTTAGACACTTCTAACATACCCTTTCTTATTCATCTCTTCTCTGAACAAGATCTTTCTTCATCTTTTTCAGTCTCTCCTCATCTGAAAATCCTTTCGAGCCTCCAAACCATTTTCACTGCCTATCTCCAAGTCCTGCTATATTCATTTTTTTAAGAGAAGCTGATGAGAAATTAGCTAATTATGAAAGGTGAAGGTTTATCAGTAACTCTATGATGGTATTACATCTTTAATGTTAATTTCTGTCCTGCACTGTAGATATTTTTGCTGTGCATCTAGTTATGCTAAGTTCAAGGAAAGATGGGGTGGGTCTAACTTCTCTCAATAAGCATCTTTGTGCAACAGCTATCTCCTGCTGTTCCTCATGCCTGTGAATACAGCTCTCATCTTCTGTCTCAGTGCACGTTATCAGACTGTGTTTCTTGTTGGGGATTGTCATCAGAATGGCGACCTGCTGGGGTTATATAGCTGCCCAACTCCTATCAAACAAGAATTTGAAACATTTTTCTGTTATTTTTAAATACAGCCTTGTACCGCCTTGTTGCTGTTTGAATGCATTTCTCTGTAGTCATCTAAGAGAATGCTCCACAAGGAAAAAAAAACAGAAAAAACTTGTTGGGTTTTTTTCCTCTGTTAAATTTTTCTCTGAAGTGATGTTCAGAGAGGAAGGATTGTGTGGGTGATAGGACTAGTGCAAAGCACTATGGTAGAAAGAGTCAAATTCCTGCTCTGGTCCCCCTTCAGCTCCCTCATGTGAGCTTGTCACTAGCAGAGGCTATGGGTAGAAAATCACAAGTGGTTGAGTTTCTGATGCTTAACTAGTTCATCAGCTGAACCATAGAAGCAAAGACGTCCACATTTCATGTCCATAGAGACAGCAAAATAAAATCTCTTCACTGAAACTACCTTCACACTAAAGGGCAATTAAAGCTGGTCAGCTGTCACTCAGTCAGTTATGAAAGCACATCTGTTCTCTCAAGGTTTACACACCCTGAGTTCTTAAATCACAAGAGAAAGCAGGAGGAAAACTGTAAGATATATATATATAAAAATCTGTCACAGCACTGCAGCCACATGGCTATAGACATATAGCATGCCTGACAATAGAAAGCAGCAGAAAGCTATGGCACCACACAGAAAAGTGGCCTCTCTGGTCCCAGGTCCCCCTTCTTTCCTCCCCTCCCCTCAATAAAACTCATCTGAGGTCAGTAGAAAGATAAGCCCAGTCACATGGGCCAAGAAGAGAGGTCTTGGAGCCAGGTAAATGCTCCTGACACTGGCAGGGGAAGGATGGCAGCAAGAACGTGCACTAGGGTAGACTGACACCACATCATCCACCTGGGCCCTTTGCTGTTGAGTGGGTGCAAGCTAAAGCAGACAGTGTTCCTGAGAGAGGCAAGCCCCACATCCTCCAGGAAAACACACAGGCAAAGTAAGCAGCCTGATTAAGGTCAGTGCTTGGCTAAGGTAGTGCAACAGCTTCAGGAACAGCCCGTTTTTGGCTAGACTTGAAGTCAGCTCTGAGCTGTCATGACACAAGTGCTGTTTGGTGTGGAAGAGAAATATGAAGTTGACAAACATTGCTAATAGGAACAGGGGGGGAAAAAAAAAGGAACCTTCTTATTGCTCCACATTACTGTATTACTTTCAGGGTTGGTTTTTTGCAGGTTTGGAAAAAAACTCTGAGCTGTTTTGCAAACCCTTCATATTCAGTGCAAACATCTTATTTTATTATCTGCCTTTTTGTTGTTGGTTTTCTTTCTTCCTCCTCCTCCTTTTTTTTTTTTAATTCATTCAACCATTTATTGGATCTTCTATTCTCCAGTGTGCATTTCGTCTTTGCTACACTATCTTCTGCTTTTCACAGATAAACACCTCACACCTGGGAGACAGGCTCCTCTAATTAGTATTAAAACCTGAATTTTTTTCCACCCTTCTTTGAAGCTTTCTAGGATGCCTTTTCATGAATAATAATGTCCTCAATTCAACATAATGCAACGCTCAATCGAAAGATGCTGTAGCAATCACTTCCCAAGAAGACACATCAGCCCTTTCTCTTCCTCTATACAGTTGATGATGAGGCAATAAAATGTCCAGCTTGGAAGAGGTACTCAGAAGTTGAGCTTTCCACTTGTGGCAGTCTGTTGCCTTCAACATGTTCTATGCAGAAGGCTCTGTGTCTTTTGTCACCTCTCTAGTTCCTCACTGCCATTCTCCACCATGACAGGGGTTCTGGCTGCCTGACCTCCTGCCAAATAAATTCCATTGAACATCCATTCCCTCTCAGCCAGCCAGGTTCCCTGCACAGCATGGGACACCTACAAATCTTTTCACTCTTCCCTGTAGATTACTTGTGGTCAAAGTCCCAGACTCCTGCCCCAGAGATGATAGTTGTGCAGCTGTCTGCTGAAGACACCAGGGTTGAAACGTTATGGATGCCCATGTTACAGACCATTTCCAGTGGAGCATTCCTTCAGAAATTCATAGCATCTGCTCTCTTCACACAAAGTGTCTAGGTTTCAATGGGTGGAAAAATCAGCATTCTTCAACAAGAAGCTGTTTCCTGGTAGTTTTCCTATGCACTTCTATTCAGAAACTGGCTAGGGTCACAGCCTCTGCTCCCTGAAGCCAGTCAAGTAGTACCACAATCTTTACATATGGTGCTGCCAGCAACAGAGAATCACTGTAGCCAAGGCTAAACAATGGCTGTTGCAACATGGGTCATCTAGTCCTACAATTATTAGGATTATTATTCTGTATATTATTATTTTAATAATGAATTTCTTTGCTCTGTGTTTGTGTGTGTATGGAAATGTACAGGGAAATGTTTGCAGGCACAAGCTAATGATAGTGTGACTTGAATGCTGTTGTAGGAACATCTGTAACTTGGCACACGTGCAACAAGGACCAGTCCTACTACACTTGCTCTTGTGGGAAGTTCAAAAGAGCCTGAGTGGTTTAGGAGCTTCAGCCTTTCACTGTCTATAAATTTTCATTACAATCACTCTTGCAGTTTCACTCAGCTGCTTCCAGAAACACCAGTCAATGTGTGAGACGTTAATCTGCTGTACACAGCACCACAGAACTCTGTGGAGCAAGCTGCAAAGCACTACTAAGATTGACAACAGTTAACAAATAAGTATGTTTTAGAATAAAATGGCTACTTGAAGAGAGTATTCCAATATCAGTCCCAAGTAGGGCAGAGGTACTGACAGGTTTTGTCTCCACAGGAGGTTTTGAAGGCTCTCTTAGTTTGCTACTTCAGCTGTTATCAATGAGCCACATTAAGGTAATGCCATAAACATAAAGGACTGAAGAAAAAAAAAACTTTCTCAATGTCAGATCCCAGCTTCTCTTGCAAGTCAGGTAAAATCTCTGAACAGGAAGATCTGTCCTTCCTTTTTTTTTAATCAGTCTTTAAGCAGATTCCTACTGATTCCAACAGTTTTTGTCTGGCAGGTGAAGAAATCACTTTGGACCCTGGAGATTTCTCCATGAATAGGTCCGTCAGGACTACACAGCCAGGTGGGAATCAGTGCCTGTGCAATGCCACCTTTGCAGGTGTACTGTGACAGCAAGTCATGGTTCACAAAGGGATGTTCTGCTGAAGGAAAGGTATGAGCTAGGGGGAAGCTATGATTCTAAGGCTTGGGGAGACATGCCACTCAGAACATTTGTTTCTCATCACCCCAATCCCAGAAAGCCTTGAGGAATTTAACTGGTCCAAGGAACTAGAACAGAAGAGTAGAAGGACCTGGAAGAACAGGAACAAATCTTGCAGACATCTAGAGAGTGGTTCAAGTGTATAAACATCAAACTGTAGTACTATTCGAGATGCCCCAGGATTGCTGAGATGTCTGTACAGGACGAGTGGATGTGACAACCCATGGGGAGCACTGCCCTTCCAGAGAAGCAGTTGGAATGGCTACAGAACTTCTTGCCTGTCTATGGGTGCCCTTAGGCAGTTAGTGGAGAAAGGCAGTCTGGATTTAGGCAGCTGGATCTGTGCTCTCTGGATTTTCTTGTACCTCCTCAGGCATCTGACACTGGACCCTGTCACAAGGCAAGACGTCAGGCTGGACACACTGCTGGCCTGATGCACAAAGACAGTGCTGGATGGCAAAGATCCCCACCCCTGATTTAAAATGTCAGGGAAAACATGAGAATGCAAAATGTAATTACTACATTTTGCTTTTCATTAAATGTTTCTTGCCAGCCTCCCCTTCCCCCATCCTATCCCTCTCTTCCCCCTCCAAATAAAGAACTAGCTAGACTCAGTGCAGTTCTGGACATTATCTGAAAGCCCACTGGGCTGAGGGGTCAGCTAGTTCACCAACCATATCAATTAAATGCTGGTTATTACCCTTTCATTATTATACAAACTAATCCCATACATCTAGTAAACTGGTGTTGCAGTGACTTCACGCTCCTTAAAACTTGTACCATTAATTAGAATGCAGTCATCTCTCCTCTGATTTTCAGCCCCCCTTCTCCCCACCACCTTTGGGGCACTATGTCCCTGTACTCACCCTGCTTCTGGTATCCTCACTCTTGCCTTGCAGTTTCCCCTGTACCCCAGAGCTGGGATCCCCATTAACAGCTGTGCTTTGCTTTTCTGCTGTTAGTCCAGCCCTGAATTCCCCTTAACACAGTTCTGCCTCTTATACTGAATTTGAAGCCTCTCTTTGCTTTTCTGAGACCCTTGCCTATTAAACCAGCTTTTGCTTAAACAGAACCAGCTAATCATACTGAATTATGCCAGATTTTAATGTGGCTTCCTAACATAGACACATGCCCAGAGGGATCCAGGCTGAGAACACCAAGCCCACATCATCTTTGATCTAAGACAGTACAAGACATAAACCCTTGATCATACTCCTAATGCTAATTAGTCATCACCTTCCCCTTCCTAAGATATATTTGTCTAACAACATTGTTGCTGATTTGGTCACGGACAAATTAATTGTTGTATATGCAGTATGTAGTGGCATTTCTATAAGAATGTTTAATGCTAGTGAAGTGGTTGCATTGAATCAAAAATTATAAACTTTTGCAGCTCTCCTGTACATGCTATTCAGGGAGCCATTCTAATAGCAAGCCTCCAAAAGGAAATGAGCAGCAGCATTTTTGTAATGAAAGTAAAATGTCTTCCATGGAAACCACAGTCTCCCTGTTCTTGGAAGACCTCTGCATTATATCCTGAGAGGTGCAGACTCCGACGTAAAACTCACACTCTAGCCCTAAAATACCTTATTACTTTTTGTAATTTCTATACTGGAACTACTATCATGTAAACCAACGATTACAAAAACAATAATGTTGCAGGTTCCCCTACTCCCATTATTTTCTCTGAACAGTTTCAGCAACATATCCTCCAGCCACTATTAGGAATCACACTACAGTTCATGCTCTTATGTTACTGTAAAATGATCTCACATAATGAACCACTCACGGTGTAATTGATGGAAGCCATATAACTCATGCAAACAAATGGATGCCTAACAAATAAACACATCCAGAATGAACTTACACTATTTGTGTCTTCAGCTGACACATGAACTGCATCTGCTGCAGGTGACAGACAGAAAGTGCCAGAGATTGGCAAAAGAAAATGAAAACCCAAGTATTTACTAATTTAATCAGTTCTTTCTCTGTTCTTTAAGTCTGGTGGAATGTACTGACTAGCAGCCTTAATTTTAGTCATAAGCCTTAATTCTAGTCCTAAGGTTTTGTGAGATCTAGTATACAGGAATCAGCATTGCTCTATAGTTAAGGTTATGCATGGAGATTTCCACTGGCTGATGTATAATTACTGAATTCAATTTTCAGATTTGGCACCAGGGGCAAATGGAGTTATTAAATAATTGCTTCAGTTGAAGATTTAGAAACTCTTACAAAGTAGACATTTAAAGATACCCATTGAAATTCAGGCCTGTTTTTCTCGTATTTCTTTCAGTTTCACTATCTTAAATCATACATGCTGTGCACACATCACATTTCACCCAGTATCTCATCTTTACAATCTTTCAGACATAGTGTAGGTATTGGCACTTGAAACGAAGACCTTTAAAAGTTATTTCTATCATTTTTTGCAACTGGATTTAGCCTGGCAGAGAGAACCAATAGATGCGAGAGCTGTCATCAACACCATGCTCTGCTATGCATCAAGGTGAGAAAGAGACCTTTGTGCACAATGTAGTTTATGGACATTGCATTTCACTTAATGAAATGGAGTAAAATACAGATGCTGTTTCCAAATAGCAGGGTCTTCTCTCACTTCCCTTTCAAGCACAGTGTCAGTGTAAATGGAAACAAGAAAAACTCAAGCCCATGCAGACCATGTCTTTGTTAGGGAAAAAAAAGTTAGGCCCTTAACTCATTGCAACTATAGGTGCAAAAGGCTTGTAAAGATGAAGCCACTTTCGGAAAATGCAAACTGAGACTGGATCCCAGTTCTTTTCTTATATGAAAGTAACAACTGCTTTGTTTCTCCTAAGATTTTTCTGTTAGCTGCTGTCCTTCCTTGCCAGGAGAAAATATTACCAGGATGTCTGTAAGCTAACATCAGAAAGTGCTGTGGAAATCTGACTTGGGCACACATAAGCGAACAGTCATGGTGGTCTCAGAAGTCACCTACTCCTAGTTGTCTGCTCCAAAGTCAGTCTATTTGCCATTGTTGCCAGCAGAACTTGCCTGGGCTTTAGCTGCTGCCATAAGCAGTGGCAGCCCAAACCCACCTTCACCAGCACCTTTTGTTGGCATCTTGGGCTGCTAGCTGCAGTGGCTAGCCAGCAGATATGCCATCTCTCTGCCTTTTTTTGGTTCCAGAAGCAGATACATCCAGCAGAAGAGTGGGGCAGGCACCAAGGGGTGGCTGTGGTGGCACTAATATCTGCCAAACACCAAATACCAGAGCTGCCAAAAACTTTAGCTCTTAGCCACGTTGAAACAAGAACCCAACGTGCCATCTGAGGTCCTGCTTACAATGGAAAGCTCCAGCAGTTATATCAATGGGGATGCAGATGCACAATTCAGCAGAATGAATCCCAGCATGAACACTGTTATTCCCATATGAGAAAAAGGGGCTTAGGGCCAGAGGGCTGGGGTATTGCAAAGACCTTCCCAAGTGACATCAGCTAACCTGAAATAGGCTCCTCTAATGGCTAAAAATTGCACCCTGCACAAGGATTATACCTATAAACCATATCAGTTTAAATCTACCTCTTCATAGATGTTCCCATACAGGCAGAATCTAAAGAAAGGATAAAGCACATGCCAGGAAGAGCTAGGGACATGGCAGCCAGTTATGTAGGGTCAAGGTAAGAAGGGCTGAAGCACAGCTTGAGAGAAGAGCTAAGGGGGTAGGCCTGACATACCTGTGGTTAGGAGTGTGAGGGAAGATAAAATGCCCTTCAGTAGGAGGTTCTTGGAGATTATAGCTCTACACCCTTGAGCACACTGCCGTACAGCAGTCATGGTAATAATTAAAAACAAGGAAATGATTCTCACCCTGTTCTGGTCACCTTATTAAAGTGAGGATATTGTGGAAATGGAGAAATCCCAGCAGGACAGCACCTGCGATGATAGATGGACGGGATGCATTTTTAACAGAGCTCACTACATTTCAGGAAACATATTTCTGAGGGAAGAGTGACTGCAAAGCTCTTATGTTCCTTTCCTACTCCGCTGCTACCAGCTGCTGTCAGATATAGGACAGGACAAGGCAAGGTGGACCCTTGCTCTGACCAACTGATGGCCAATTATGTTATGCTCTGTGGCTCTAAACTGCTTGGCTAAACCAGTAATCTTGCCTTTATATTTTTGTTGCCATTCTTCTTTGCGCTTTGGGTTCTTAGTGAGATAAGGAACAGAAGCTGTTAAAATAATGTGGGTCAAGATGTTCTTTCTGCATCTCCAGAGTGGCCCACAAAATCTGGAAAGATATGCTGTTTGCCCTGAAGGACTCCTGAAATCCAGTTTTCAACTATTAGGCAAAGCTGTAGTTCCTAATTTATTAAAGGATGCTCTCAAGTAGTCTTAATGCACAAGAAGCCAAAACAGGCTTTGGTATTCAGGGTATCCAGGCATGGCAAAGGTGACCTGAACATAAACATGGGGTTCTGACCTACCCAAATACACATAAGGGAATAGATTTTGGCAAGGGTGTGCTAGTCTGTTAGCCACAAATGGTCCCCTAACATAGGCTCTGTAAAGCCCAGAGGTCACTTCCCTTGTGTGAAAGCAAACCAAGATTCCAGCAAAGAATCTTTGCATGAGAGTTTTGAGTGCTTTCTGTTCTGCCCCTGCAAACACAGCCCCACACTGCAGCAACTCTTGACAAGGCTTTTAGGTGACATGGTGGGATAACAGAGAACAGGCCATTCACCCTGCTCCCACTAAGCCACAAAGGACAGACCTTTTGCAAGGATCTGTGTTACAGTTTAAAGGGGAGGGAAGAAAAAAGAAAGAGAAAGAAACAAAAGAAAACCTTAGGCCTCCAAAACAATTGAACAAATATCTCCCCGGTTAATAAATAACAGACTCAGCTGGGGAATTGTAATTGTGTGTATAATGCATCTCAGATCTATGGTATAATTACACTCTGGAAACCATTGACTAATAAAAGGCACCAGCCAGGGGAAAGGATGCCTTCTTGCCGTGGGTTGACAGGCAAGCAACAAACAAGGTGCACTTTTTCACCTTATATTCAATAAAATCAGTGCATTAAATATGCAGGCAGAGCACCTCCATTAAGCAATTCACTTCCTTTTCTTTCTTTTTTTTTTTTCCCTTCCCCTCCTTTTGTTTCCATCAAGACAGGGAAGGTTAAAAAAAAAAAAAAAAGCTATATATGAAACCCCCAGCTATACGTGAGCTGTGTTTTAATGAGGCTGCGTCTTGGTCCCTCTGCTATACTAAGTAAACATGTTTCTCCCCCCGCAAAGAAGGGCTTTGCTTGCCTGAGCCAAAGGGAAAAGAGCTTGGGGAATTCGAGGAGGCTTTCTCTCTGCTCACACTCCTTCCTCCATTCTCCCTAAAATAAAATCCTTCCTTACACCACAGAATGAATGCTTGTTTACAAAGTAAAGGCAATATAAGCTATTTCCGTACAACTCACAAGGCATTTAGACCTGTACAGGAAACCAGAGATCAGAGGACTCACCTGAAAATCACATCTCAGTTTCTAAAATGTATGGAATCACACCTGTATTCAAACAAAACAGCCAGTTCCTTTCCTCCAGCATGCTCTGAACCAAGGCACTCGAGTCAGTGCATACCTCCAACCACTCTGGCCACTTGTGATTTCAACCCTAAACGGAGAACTGAAAAACAAGAGCATTACATGACTATTCTGAGGCTGGGAAACATATTGTGTGATGCTTTGCTATGAGAACCCCAACATATACAGAAGGGATAGTGTAACAGGATCAGTATACAAATACAACATAAGTCCCTTTTCAGCCCTTCACAGCAGCACTGAGAAGGACCAAAGGATGCGAGCATGGCCATACCTTTGCATACACTTCCAGCTAACCTGCCCACAGGAAGGAGATCGCAAACATGAATCCTTGTTTTCTTTGTCCCTGCCCTGCCCATCACAAGCACTTAGCAGAGGTGACCACTTGGGCCTGAGATGGGTGAACACAGTGAAGAAGGCTGAGCACCCTCTCAGCCTGCGACTGTGGTGAGATGTGTTTGTCTGTAGGTGTTTGTTTCTCCTCTGCTCCTGAGGAAGAGAGCAAAACAGTCACGCTTTCCACAGACTGAGGAGTCAGGCATTAAATGAGAAACCTACATCCACATGTACCAAGTGGGTGAGCTGCTAATTGAGAAACCCCACAGCTGATTAGCAGGCACTTCTGGTTTCAGATGCTTCCAGCTGATGCACTTCATTTCCCACTTGTGCCCGCAAGTGTGTAAGTCCAGTAATGACCTGCCGAGCTCCATGGGAATGTGAAGCCTGGCCTTGAAACACACAAGGGAGAGCAATTGAGCTGTGCTTGCTGTCACTGCCTCCCTCCCGGGGCCTGGGAAGGGAGCAAAGAGAGGAGATGAGTTGGGAACATCTCTTGACTCAGCAGTAGTGCGTTCATTTGCACAGGCACTGCTGCTGCCATTGCTAATAGGTTGTGGTAATGGAGAGGCGTCTTGCAGACAGGACGGTGAGAGGCTGATCAGCTCTAGCAGAAGAAGTGAGGTCAGTGGTAATGAGTGACAGTGAAGAGGAATGCAAATTGCAGGAGGATTTATGGAACAGTTTCTGCTCAGTGAGCAGATTCCAGATAAGTGGACTGTTAATAAGGCAGACAAGCTCTTTGGCTGTGCCAGCTCTTAGAAGGGGACTGGCATGCTTTTTGACTGGCATTCACACAGGGCCGGGTGCAAGGGTACCCACAGCACACACACTATTGCACATGTGTTCCCTCACCACACTCATGGGGGTAGCACATGCACGTGGTGACACGTGCTGCTCTGCTACATGACAAAGAAAGCTGAAAGCAAGCAGGGACAGGTGGCAGGGGACTGCTTACCAGCATAGAAGGGAAAGCTAAAAGAGAGCCTGACTTAGCAGGATCAAGCACTAACCAAAACCATTTTTATCCTCTCTTCTTCTTTCAGTCCCTCCTTCCTTCCTTGATCGCAGAACATGCTATGTTGTTAGGTGAGTATCTCTTCCCAGCCCCCCAAAGGTGAAGTGATCTGAAGGCATGCACAGCAAATCCCAGCAGAGCCAGGAAGGGCAAGCTTACCTTCCCAATCTCTTGCCTGCTTGGGCTTGAGTCTCTCAGGAGCATTGCTGCTGTGAATTACTAATGGTAGGTGTCACAGTCTATGCTGAGGAATGCCACTCTCAGGTCATTCTGCTGTGTGTCGGTGACGTACTGGAAATCTTTTCTCTTTTAGTATTATTCCTTCTAAAAGCTGTGGGATTTTATCACAATAAGCCTCTCAGTACCAGGAAAGTAGCCAATTTCTCAGCTGTAGTAGCACCAATCTCAGCTGCTTGGTATGGTAACACCTCAGAGCCTGCAAAACTTCCCTTCCCACCACTGGCCTTGCACCTTTCCTCCAAGCAATCTACGTGCCTGTAAATTGTTAGATCCTAGTCTCCATGCTAACAAGGCCTTACAGACTAGCTACCATTGAGCCCTCATTGGTAGAAGCAAGCCTATCACATCAAAGGAGGTAA
This sequence comes from Brachypteracias leptosomus, assembly GCA_013401335.1. NCBI lineage: Eukaryota > Metazoa > Chordata > Aves > Coraciiformes > Brachypteraciidae > Brachypteracias > Brachypteracias leptosomus. The sequence goes on along the minus strand of VYZX01019738.1, from coordinate 91,478 downwards.
GCTATGAAGATACACTCAAAGTGCTTGTTGTAAATCCTGAGTTGGGGCTGGCCCACTGGACTGTGCTGGGAAGGTCCTGCCTCAAGAAGGAGAGGTGGTGGGAGCAGTCACTTCTGGGGGGACCATCCACAGGAGAGAGGAGCAGTGATGGATCCTCTATAACTCTGGACAAACAGAGGGAGGTCCCAAGCTAAGGGGCCTCCCCTCCTTGTTCTGAGCCAGTGTTCAGGGCTCCCACAGACATATGTGCACTGGGTGATGTGACAAGGGAACACAAGTGACATGAACAGGGTATCCTGGCTCATTTTTCAGCAGTCATTGCACAAACTGTGCTATCTGTAGGACCCCAGAAGCCTTATATGCTTCTTGGCTTCCTGAAAGCACGAGACCTCTTGACTACATTTAGGCAAGTCCTTCTGAAGCAGCAGAGAGTCATGGCACTGTACATCTGCATCTTAGCAGCACCATAACAGGGGAATGAGAGGCAGGAACCAAATGAGCTAATTTCATCCTGAATACATAAGACTTGACAAGTCTATTAAGGGGCTGGAGCCTACTGTGTCTCATTATGAAAAATTAGTGCTGTCCTATAAAAATACTGGAGACAGTCAGTGTGTCACTTAAGGAAAGGATGTCTTGAGGATAAAGTAATTTCTTAATAGGCCCTATATCATCAGGGACATACATACCTCAGGAGTGAGTCAAGGGGATTTGGACCCAGGAGCTTGTACACTTGTAGGATACTCTAGCTGGTCTGTCTCTTTCTGCTTAAATGTGAAGCTGGAGTAGCCATAGGTCAAATGGACCAAAGGAGGATTTTTCTTGCTTCTTGCAATGTCTCAGTGAAAACCCCAGTAAGAGAAACAATAAGTTTGATTCAAACAGAAACAAAACTGTGTAAAGGTTTTCAGCAAAGAAAAAGTAAGTCACAACCATTTCATCTTGGGCCAATCCTGAATTGGGTCAATCCAAATACAATGTTTTATTTCTTCTCTGTGTTATTCAAGCTGCTGCCTAATCTTTTCTTTTTAATGTAGATCAGTGTTAATGCCATTTCAAAAAACAAAGATATTTCTGTTAAAAGAACATCAAAATTAAACATTTGAGTGTTTCAGAAATGAAACACTACAGTCAAACCCAACATATTTTGACATTTACAATAATTCTTATCTCTCTTCTTCCCCTGGATTTTGAGGGATTTGGTGGTTCCATTTTTTTTTTTTATAGAACTCTTTGTCAAGTTTGGATGTAATATATCCACAATTTTGGCTCTCCACTTTTCATCCCAGATCCTGTCCCACCTCTTTTAGTGCTTGTTAAAGGGTTTTGTGTAACTCTGTTTGCAAGGCTGAACCTTCTCATGGTGCTGGGGACTGACTCAGTGTAAAGACAAGAGAAAAAAGTGTTACACCGTCTCTTCCCAGCACCTGGAACAGGCCACAGTAACATGTCTGTGCCATCTAACATCTTGCTAGCTTTGCTATGACATGGGCAAACAAGCACATCAACAGTATGGAAGTAAATGATCAATGGAAAGGTAGGGATTGTTCCAAATCTGGGTTCTTTACCCAGTGTACAAAAAACCAAAACAGACACTCAGAGTCAGGATATTTGTTGTATTTCAGCTCTGCTCAGGAAAAGGTGCTAGGTGATAATTTGCAAAGCTAACACGCCTGGTTATAGCCAGGTAACATATTTATACAACTCAAACATATGAACACTCCTGCTTACTTCATTAGTACACTCCTACTTGAAAGCTGTTGGGAGATTCCCTGCTTGTCTCTATTTAAAGGCGCAGTGCATCTTAAACGTACGACGCATGCTCAGAGTGTAAGGGGCTTGTTTGGATAGAGGGGGGGTTTCTAGCTAGGAGGTGTGGTTTTCACATTATAATGATATTATAATGAAATAGTTCTATGTCAGGGCATCAGTTTGGGGGCTTAGCTGACTCTCCTGAACTATGCTTATCCTCAAAGATGCATGTCTGGAGGAGCTGAGAGGATTTTTTTTATCCTCCTTTAAGCACCCATTCCTCTTACCTTATGCAGCCATCTTCTTTCTGAGACTGCCTTACCTTGTGGTAAATAGTGTCAGACAAACTTTGAACAATCATTCATCAGGATGAGTCCTACTAAGCTAGGCATCTTTAGTGGAGGAATGCACAAGCCTCATGGGCAAAAGAAAACTAGCTTCCCCCGCTGAAGCGCAATAAAGCCCTACCAAGAGAGCTGTGGCTATAATAAGAACAGCTGCAGCATCTCATGCAGTAACAGAGGTATGCTGGATTGGTCGGCACCCTCAGACGTTAGATCTTCACACCAAGCTTAACTCAGTACATTTTTCTGACCTCTTTTCTTGTAATTAAAGTGTAAAGACTTCTGCCAGCTACCTCTCTAGGAATGTTGTCTTCCAGACAGGCAGAAGAAAGAACACATATGACAGCTGGAAGAGCTCAGAGAAACCAGAAGTGCTTTGTCTCACAAAAGAAAATACAAATGAGCAATCTAAGTGTCATCAAACCTGCTGTGAGAGAGAAAGAGAGAGAGGATCGAGGTTGGATCAAATCCCTTGTTAGACCTTAAGCTCCCTGGAATTAGGCCGCTTTAAGAAGAAAAGGGACTAGAGTTTAAAGGATTCAGAGAATTTCCCATTTCTTGAGATAACTCTGACCTTTGCAAAGAAAACTACAAAGAATCCAGAGCATAAAGGAACGAGACTTCTGTGTCTTTCCTAGTCTTTCCTCTATTTTCCCTTCTCTCAGCTTTCTTCGTTGAAAAAGGTAGTTGTGCTGCACTTCCTTGGAAAGATTCAGTTCTCCCTCAGTTAGACCTTCATAGTACAAGTTCCAGTACTCCTGCCCCTGGACTGACAGGAAATTTGCATGTAGAATACAGCTGTGTGAGACTCATCATGAAGAAAACTGCCTCCACAGTATGCTCTGATATGGTCAGCGAAGCATGTTTGAATTCTTCTGGGAGTCATCACCTTGTGTCCACTGATGCGCCACTCAGATTTGAACCTGGGTGAGGCAAATCCACCCTTTGATATGTACGTGATTTTCTGTCAGTCTACCACAAATGTCTTACATGCTTGCAAGAAAATCCAGCTATAACTGGCTGTAGAGAATTAACTGGAAATCACAGAATGGTAGGGGCTGGAGAGGACCTCTAGAGATCATCTAGTTCAACCCCCCTGCCAAAGCAGGTTCACCTAGGGCAGATTACACAGGCACATGTCCCGACAGGTTTTGAAAGTCTCCAGAGATAGAGACTCCACAACACCTCTGAGCAGCCTGTTCCAGTGTTCCATCAGCCTCACAGTAAAGAGGTTTTTCCTCATGTTGAGGTGGAACTTCCTGTGTTCCAGTTTGTGCCCATTGCACCTCGTCCTATCACTGAGCACCACTGAAAAGAGACTGGCCCCATCTTCTTGACCCTCCCTTCAGATATTTATAAGCATTTATAAGATCCTCTCTCAGCCTTCTCTTCTGACAACTTTCTCTTCTCAAGGCCAAACAGCCCAGGGTTCTCAGCCTTGCCTCATAAGAGAGATGTTCCAGTCCCCTTATCACCCTTGTAACCCTCCGTTGGGCTCTCTCCAGTAGTTCCCTGTCTCTTTTGAACTGGGGAGCCCACAAGTGGACACAATACTCCAGATGTGGCCTCACCAGGGCAGAGTAGAGGGAAAGAAGAACCTCCCTCAACCTGCTGGTCACACTCTTCTTAATGCACCCCAGGAAACCATTGGCCTTCTTGGCCACAAGAGCACACTGCTGGCTCACAGTCCACCAGGACTCCTAGGTCCTTCTCCGTGGAGCTGCTTTCCAGGAGGCCAACCCCTAACCTGTATTGATGCATGGAGTTATTCCTTCCTAGGTGCAGGGTCTACACTTGCCCTTTTTTAACTTCATCAGTTTCCTCTCCGCCCAACTCTCCAGCCTGTCCAGGTCTTGCTGAATGGTGGCACAGCCTTCTGGTGTGTCAGCCACTCCTGCCAGTTTTGTACCATCAGCAAACTTGCTGAGGGTGCACTCCATCCCTTCAGCCAGGTCATTGATATCAAAAGCCTTGCTGAAGTCAAGGTAGACAACATCCACTGCTCTCCTTTCATCTAACCAGCCAGTCACACCATCACAGAAGGCTATCAGATTAGTTAAGCATCTTTTCCCCTTAGTGAATCCTTGCTGACTGCTCTTGATAACTTCCTGAAGGCTGGTCTTCACAGTAAAGGCTGAAGCACAGAAGGCATTCAGTACCTTTACCTTCTCTGTATCCTCCCTCATCAGGGCACCCACCTCATCCAGCAGTGGGCCCACATCTACCCAGTCTTCCTTTTGCTGCTGATAGACTTGAAGAAGCCCTTCTGGCAAAGAATGTAAAAGACAACAAGATTTAATTCCAAGAGGGTCTTGGCCTTCCTTATTGCCCTCCCCATACTCTGGCAACATTCCTATATCCCTCCCAAGTGGCCAGTCCCTTTTTGCACATACTATGAACTTCCTTATTATGTTTGAGTTTTTCCAGCAGCTCCTTGCTCATCCATGCAGGTCTCTTGTCTCCTCTACTTTTTACTCACAGGGATGCACCTGTTTTGAGCTTGGAGGAAGTAATACTTGAATATTAACCAGCTCTTAGGCCTCTCTACCTTCTAGAGACCTAACCTACCTAACCTATGGGATTCCTCTAAGTAGATCTTTGAAGAGGTCAAAGTTAGCTTTTCTGAAGTCCAGGGTTTCAATCCTACTTATTGCCCTGCTCCTTTCTTGCATGATGCTGAACCATTTCATGGCCACTGCAGCCAAGGCTGCCCCGACCTTCACCTCCCCAACCAGATCTTTTTTTGTTAGTACAATGCCCAGCAGCATACCTCTCCTCGCTAGCTCCTCCACCACTGTGCCACTGCTGCATGAAACACAGGAAAGGAGCAGAAAATGAGAACAGAGGGGAATTAAGGAGCCTGTTTGGTATAGAAAGAAAATATCTCTTCCACATGTACAGATAAAGAGAGCACTGTATAGTGACCATAGTACTGAACACAACACACCCATCATGTATACAGCAACAAATCTACTCCCTGTGGTACCCCTGTAGCTGTATACACACTAATTGCATGGAAACATAAGGGACTAGGGACACTCAGAGGGACACCTGGAGGTAGGAAAAATCCAGACATGCCCACTCACAGTAGTTATCAGAAACTCAGGTGTGACTAAAAACTTCTGTGGACATGCAGTCATTTCCACAGGGACAGACAATTCCAGGCATGCAGGCCTGCAGCGACACATATGATACAAGCTACCCACGCTCTGTATGATAGACCTCATGCACCATCACATGCACTCAGCAACATACACATGTTCTTCTTCCCAACACACTTACATATAGTGACACATCAACACTGTGCTGCTAGCTCTCTTCTTCCTGAGGCCAACACCAAATTCAGCAACATCCCCTCAGCATAACTTCATCATCTGTTTGCTCTTCTCCATCTCAAATAAGAAACATATCTTCATCTTTTACTGTTCATTTGTTTGCTCTTTGCCATCTCAAATCAGCCAAAGTGGAAAATACCACTGAGAGAGAGCTCAGCAAGCTGCCCACAACAGGAACTCTCTTCAAAATGATCAACTTGTTGTTGCCTCTCTCAAAGTAGTCGGTTCCTGTTTGATATAGCTCTAGCCTCACCCACCACCCCAACCACAATCACCTGGGGGAAGGCAGGGCCTCACACAGGTGAGCCAGGTTCTGTCTTTGGGGCCTGAAACCACTTGGGGAACAAAACATGTTGCTGCGTTGTGACTCATCCAGAGGTCAACTCCAACTCAGGGCCCCCAGCCCAGGCCCCAGCACTTCAAACACAAATCCTCTCTTTCTGATAGGTTTCCACAAAGGCTCAGCAATAGACATCCATGCACATCTGCAGGTATTCCTGGCCACAGCCCACACATGCATAGACAAATGGGACACTTGCTCAACCAGACAAAGATCAATCATAGGAATATCTGCTTACTAGACCGGTGAATGACCAGGAATCACAGCCTCATTGGCGAAGGTCTGCCTAGCTCCTAGGAACCTTCTAGGAGCCTAGCTCTTTCTCTTCAAGGTTCAGCTTCTTCATGAAATCGGTCTTCTTGTTTGTCCACAAAAGCTCATTTTATCTCTCCATCCCTCCTTCCTTCTGAAGCTCTCTTCAGAGAAGAATAACGCAGCTGAACTATTAGCCTGTCTGATGGTTGTCCCTTCATGCCTGCCCCTTGACCATTTGGACAAATGCGCATCTAGCTGCCAGTTGCAGCACAATCCAAAAAAAAACCATTAGAAAGTAAATGAAAGGGAGAAAAACTTCAGGGGTAAATCCCTAATTGGGTGCCAGGCAGCTAAAACCAACAGCATAACACCAGGGCTGAACTTGCCCCAGCGTGGTTTTTCAGTGAACTAAGCAATTAATTAACAAATATCTCCCTAGCAGATCTCTTCTTGTGGCAGAGTATGCAAGGAACACACAGATCCATGTAAAAGCTCTATCACCACCATTACATGCTGGAGAATAGCATCTAATTAATTATGATGATGGCAAAGATTAGATCCAAATTCCTCTACACAGTGTGTACACAGCCCAAATAGACAAAATAAATCAGAGCACCGTACCCTAATCCAGCAGCTTCAGAGGATTAAATAGAAGCATTCTAATCACAGGCTCAGAGCAGCCCCACTCAGTATGCACAGAACTGCCCTCATATGCGACCATGTCTAAGGGATCCAGGGAAAGGTATCTCACTTCAGATGAAAAACATAATTTAGGCCTTGCTCACCTGCTGTCATTTATGATCTCCTGGCTTGATTTCCCTTCCCAGATTTTAGCCTACAGATCCCAGGCAAATTCCAGGGGTAATAATTCATTTCTCTCTAAGCCTTTCCTGCAATGTCAGCTGGGGAAGACACAAATTTTCATTGCTTTACTAACATGCTGCTGTGCTTTGGTCTGTTGCTTAACAGTAGGTGCACCAGTCTAGAGGTGAAAGCATCACAGGCTGAAGGCAGGAAAGGGTTTATTCTTTTTTCTTCCATGAAATTTTATTGAAATTAAGATGCTTCCTTTTTCTTTATTTCATTAATATTAACTATATGAGAAGGCCAGGAGCACACTTCGTAATACAAGTAGGTCTGTTCTCTGTCCATCATGAATGATTTCCAAACTACAGGAAAATAATTACTTCTCAGAATGCAAGAAGAAAAAAAAATGAATAAAAAACATCTTTTCATGCAATGAGAGTAAAATTCATTAATTATATCATTAATCATTAGGTTAACTTCACCCCTGAGGTGGCTGAGGCTGAATCAATCCTGTTATACCTACTGTGAAACTGAGCTCACACGCTAGCTAAGAATAGAACTGGATGGTCCAGCCCATAAAAAATACCACAATGTGTTGGAATGAAAAGCTTAATTAATATACATTTTTCAAAGGAAAAATTTTTTTGAAAAACACAACTGGAAATACAGCAATTTTTCCACTTCTCCAATCCAAACAATGGCTTTTGACATTCCCTGAAATGAAACATTTCATTTCAAGATGTTGTACTGGGTGTTTCATAGCTTTCTTTTCACTTGTGCTGGAACTGATCTTCCATAACGTCTGGCTGCTCTCTGACTTTCACCCTGTGCTATTCAGCTCAGTCAGAGTGGATCAGCAGTATATTATTGGAAATGTATTTCAGGTAAGCAGACTAGTCCATGAGAGCCGTATGTACAATACATCCAAACTACAAGTCCCATGAGGCACTGCAGCCCCACGGGCAGGTGTCACTTGATGTCAAATAAATGTACAGCAAAATGCTTTGATTTATTTCAGCAAGTACAAATGTTTGAACCAAGCCAAGCCAAAACATTCTGTTCCGAGTCTAACATTTTAAAGCTGTCAAATGTTGCTGTGCTTTATTTATAATAGCAAAGAAAATGGTGTTTTTACTTAGAGAATCATTTCCACAGGAAATCTCATGCTTGGGGCAGTTCTAGAAGCTAAAAGACTTGGTAAAGGCATCTCTTCTCTTTCACACAAAGTACATCTTCACTGCAACTAAACTGCAGGATAAATTGCAGGAAGCATGGGCATACATGAGCTAGCTTGATCTCATGTGCTGTTGATATGAGTAGCAATAAAGTTACAAGAAGCCTGTATAAGTTCATTTGAGAAGCTATGTAAATAAGCTGTTATCCCATGCTAGCAGTCATGAAGCTCACCACTAATTTAATTTAGCTAGGGTGGTTATTTCTATTCATCCTGAAATCACGCCTCTGGCTCCAGCATAGACAATATCTAGGAACATCCCAAGTAGGTGAAATGAGATCTTACAGAGGAATTTTCCTGAGAGTAGTTACCCCACACATGACCTTAAAGAAAAGGTGGCGAGATATTAATGTAAGGTGAAAAGAGAGTATGGATTCTTAGGACTGAAGAACTCCATCCACCTCATACAAAAAGAAACAAAAGATAAACTAAATCCACATGTTCTTGCATCTCTTGCCCTCTTTTTTTTTTTTTTTTCTAAGATAAAAGGTGTAATATAACCTTCCATCATTTCATCACAGCCTCATGCTGTGAATCAGTCAATACTTTTTATTATCATTTATTATCACAAAAGCTGCAACAGTCACTAAGCCAGCAAGTATGGAGCAAGGTCCCATTCCACCTGGTGCTGTACAAGCAGAGATCAAAAAGACAGTCTTTGCCCAAAGGAAAATCTAAATGTAAGGCAAGAGAGTGGGTGGCTAGAGACAGATGGGGAAGAAGGAGGCAATGAGACCATACATGTCACCATAAAAGGCAGACCTCTGTACACTGAATGCCTAACGGTTATCTTGCTTTTGGTTTGAGGTGGGATATTTTGGCTTGGTTTCCTTGAGAGGGATGAGGAATATATATTACAATGATGGATTTGAGGGCCTTTGCAGATACTGGAAGGGAGCATAGAAGAAGGCAGAGAGATGCTTTTCTGAAAACCTGACAAGTGTGTGACTGGTGCCAGCAAGGAGAATTGACCAGGAGACAGAGGTGACCTGCTGCAGCTGGGCAGGGAGGTCGCAGTGGGCCCTGAATCAAAAACAAGCTTATTGTGTTAGAGAAGGGCTGAGGAAAGTTGTACAGAGGGTTGTCAAAGTAGAACACATCATTGTTCTGCAAACTCTTTATTAAGGTCCAAGCAAAAAGCACTATAACATCAAGGGGAAGATAGGGCTTAGCTCTGAGCTGAGGCTCTGGCTTAGAGATGCTGTACTTGAGAAATGATCTGCAACTGTAGAGCTTGGTAGGGGGAGTGTGTTTTAGATTTTGCCCTTTAACCATTATTCTGGGCCTGGCTATTCACAAATATCAGTTGGAAGGAAGAAGAGAAAGTCTGAACACTCAGAGGACCCCTGATCCCAGCTCAGCCCTGTGTTTCAAGGATGCTGATGCACAAGCTGAGCCAACTGGTAGCATAGAAGATTGTATTCTGAAATCTGAAATGCATTTCAAAGAGCAGCTTTCTCAGAGCTTTCTCCTGAAGTGAGCAGACAAGCATTTGGTCTGCCTCCTTTTTTGTTCTTTCCAATCTCCTCTATATTTTTTTCTTTGTGAGGAAACACTGAAGCCAGAAGGATCTCTGAGACACCAAACCAGACCAAGCATGGGGCAGAATCTGCTCATTCCAATTATCTGCCAGCCTAATCATAAAAACATCACGGCGCATGCTCCATATGTCATTTTTATTGAATTCATTCAGGAGTTTCTCAATTAATCTTTTATTATTCCTTTCTAAATCCCAAGGTTCCCATAACAGAGGCTGATCAGCTAAAGCAATTCTTGCACAGAGAGGAAACAGTGAGAATTATCTTGGCTGTCACATCCTTCTGTCACGTCACCAGAATTCCCTATGGCCTCTTCTTCAAGCACCTCCTGCCTGAAGAAGACCCTAGGCTCTCAAAGCCTCTTAGTCCCTTGGCCGTCATCCCTCCAGGTAGGAAAGCCTGACCCAACCCAAGGACAGTACTCAGATACAATCTTAGCAGCATGCCATCTGAAGGAGGAGTAATGAATGCTCTCACACTGAATAACCCCAAACACAAGAAGTCCACTCTCAACAACCCTAGGGAGATACCTGGACCATACTAGTAGCATTTTGGTACCTGTACTAAACTTAGCATCAGTAGCACTGTGTAGATCCAATGCAAGGAAAAAACAGGACCCTTTTTCAACCTAATGCCTCCCCCTTGCCTCTGCTTCTCGAGAAAGCTGGATCTTCCATGGATCTAGCAATGGCATCCCTATCCACATGATTTTTCATGCCACCTCTGTTTACCTCTACATTAGCAAAATGCCACATGCAGCAGAGAGGCTATAGCACTCTTATTCTTCCCAGCCGAAGCTTCTTCATCTATTCCAGCTCAATAAAAAAGGCAGCAAAGGAGTTTTCCATCCCACATCTGGGATGCATCCCACCTGTGCAATTCACTTCAACTAGGCAGAATAAGACCTAAAGGTACTGAGAGCTTCCCCAGGCAGTAGTGTTGCCAGTGAAAAAAATACTACTGGGAGAATAGTAGCTAACTGTTTGTTATCTCTGGGCTGGGGTATTCCTGTCCCAGTATCTTGTTTGGCATCTTCATCACCACCTCATTAAAGCTTCAGTTCATTAATTAAATATTTAATACATTAAATGAGGTTCCTTCTGTACCGAGGAGCTGAAATCTTGTTGCTGGTGAGCGTGATGCTGTGTATCCTCCTGGGAGTCTCCAATTTGCCATACTATTTGCACAGAGACTCTTCAAAAAGCCCTATGCCGAATCTTCAGCTGCTGAGCAAATTGTACACTCCATCACAGCAGGAGAGGAGCCTGAGCTGGGAAAGGCACAAAGCAGCAACTTACGCCTCTCCATGACCCCTGGCAGTCTGGGGAGCTCACCCATCTGACAGGACACAGTGCAAGGCAACAACCCCAAGATTGAAAACAACCTCCAGTCCTCATCTACATTGGTGTGCAGGGTAAGATACAGCAAACCCCAGCTTTGCTAAGTCCAGGATGAACCTTGATAATGAGGGCTGTTATGTGGGAACCAGTTAAAAGATTTCTATTAGATTTTAAAAAGGTTCCACTACTGCACTGGAGCTTTCTACTCCCTTGGTTATATATATGTGAGCTGTACTGTCAGTTGATTCAATGCAGCAAAGATGGACAGAAACCTCTGGTAAGGGCAGAGGTGCAGAGAGGGGAGACTGGAAGAAAGGAAAGGGGACAGGAATCTCCCAAAGCAGATGGGCTGCTGGTGAAACAGAAACTTGGACCAGCTGTAAAACCATATTGCTGCCCTACTCTGCCCTCATCTACACTTTCTTGTCCTCAGCCTGCTGTTTGCTTCCACCTCTGTCATTGTAGTGAGAAATCAACTATCCACGTGGCAGAGATGTGATAGAGAGGGTTGACATCTCTGTCAAGAGAGGGCAGGAAAGCTAATTATTTTTGTAAACCTTTGTTTGGCCCCTTCCCCTGCCTCTCTCATGCACACCCATCTCTTATCATACCTATACAGAAAAATTAACAGCCTTCCTTCTTTCACTAATATCCACGTAAAGCTAAGGACCCAAGCTCCCTGTGGAAACTGCAATGGCCTAAACATAGTTTACCTTGAAGGCCAATTTCCTAGACTGAAGGAGGGACATATCATTACTGTACAACTGAGGCCAATACCGTATTGTAGTCCTGTTTGAAATCCAGTAGCTAAACTGCAAAGTCTGTGTAGAGATTGGGATCCCATACTTACAGCATCAGAAATGTGGCTTTTGCAAGATAAATAAACCCTCTATGAACAGGTGGTAGAAGGAATTGGAAGTGGCTTGTCTCTCCATGTGAAAAGATGGCATCTACATGTGTAAGATTTTTAAGATGAACATCTGGCTGGGAGGATTAGGTAAGGAAGCTTAAAAAGGAGTTTAAAAGGGTTATGGGGCTAGAGGTTTGAGGTGGGAGGTGCTTCCCAGAAGGTGAAAAGGTAGGTGGGCTAAGGCTTTACTTTGGGGAGGCAAAGGGGGTGGAGGAGGGATGACAGAGAGAACACAAATTACAGTAACAGGCTGAAGTACTGAACACTGATTAAGAAACAAGCAGGAGGCCCTAGGTTGTCTGTGCTGGTTTGGATGATCTTTAAGGAATGAAATCAGGCTGCCAAACAGGGCTATCAAAGCCCTATCTTCCCTGTGACAAGCCCTCCCTGTGACAAGCTAAAGTCTCAGAGTAGGTTTGTCTTGGCTACGAGACACTTGCCTCAGACTGTTTCTTCTGCCCCTGCTCCTCAGTTGCCTTTTCCAAGCTGGGTTCCCCACAGAGTGAGTGGGAGAGGCCCTCACATGCCTGGATCTTGAGAAGATCCAGCCACATCATCCCCCTCTTTTCCATTCACCAGGGGGACCAAGGTAATGGAGGAGAGAGATGCATTTTACAGAACAGAGGCCACTGGGCAGGCCTCCATAGGTCACCCAAAGGGATTGGCTATTGAGAAATCAACTCCTCAGAGCAAGGGGAGGGAAGAAGACACCCATGTAGGGGTAGACAATGCTTGTTGACTTCTTTCTGGCCTGACACATTTTTAGTTTCTATTTTATTCCTCCTTTTAATGCTATGTTAAGAAAAGGAAGCTCTATAAAAATAAAAAAGGCTGATGGGGAGAATATTAAAAACTGCTGAAGCATTTAGAGAAAGACAGAATTGATTGTCCTTTGGGACAGGGAAGTCATGCAACACCTGTCTGAGAGACCCTCTGTGGTAGCAGAGAGCTGCTCTCCCCAAGGATGGGATGTAAGGGGGAATGCTATCTGCTTCTTTCTGAACACCAGAGTGGAAGCAAAGTGCTTGGGCACTAGGTAGTGCACAGAAACCACTGCAATGGATACAACAGGTGAAGAAATTATTCCACAGCAAATAAAAATACCTCCATTGAGTTGGATGCCTCTTGGTGCTTAATAAATAAGATATAGTGCACTGACAGTGGACAATACTTCAAGGGCTGTTTGGCCATGGGTAAAGACCATTAGCTACAGATGTAGGAAGTAAATCACATAGACAACACAGATCTCGTCCAAGATCACGTTGCAAATCTGTGATAAAATTGGGGATCCAGCCCAAGTCTGCTGACACTTGTTCTCCTACTCTGCTCAGGAGATCTATGCCACCTTTCACTACATCCAAGAGCCAGGTACGAGCAATACTATTGAAGTCAATGTTACACTGTCATGCATTTTGTAGAACTGTAAAGGAGTTGAAAGGACAGAAGGTCTTCCTTAGCCCCAAAACCAAGGTGGGGAGGAAAAAGGCCTATAGGTAGGCTAAGTCTGGATAAAGGAAAGTTTGCTCATATGATATTTTAGTAGGTGGTAATATGAGTCCATCAGTCTTCACAGTCCTCCATTTGGCCTCTTACTTAACACTAAATTCACCTGAAAACATACACACTTGAGAAATCTGTGGTGTCCAGCTAAGCATCTATCTTTCTCTAGCTTGCTTCAAAGAACATCATCTCCCATGATAGTCAGAGATCAATTTTCTTAATGGAGAACACTTTTCTGTTAATTATTCTAGAAAAAGCAGTTCTGATGATGCAGATATTTCTCAAGTAAAATCCCTGGTGTGATAGAGTATAAATATCTGATCAAATATAAGCCCAATCCATATTTCACAGACATAAATTACGAGGTCATTTGTAGTGGACTTTGGAGCAAAGTTTGAATGTCCAGGAACACAGAATGAGATTTCCATTACATGGAAGCATGTACCCAGATTTCTATTTGGCAAAGCTGATGTGACATGTACTGTCCAAAGCCATGGTTTACTGGGGAAGGGGGTGAGGGTTTGTCAAAAGTATATATATTCCCCCCTTCTAGTTCTTTAAAATACAAATAGCTAAGGTTTACAGTTGTTACCACTTGGGATTGATACATTATATTTGCCTGGATCTAATACTTTTATAACTTTTATACTGTTGCTATGCATGAAAGCTGTAATAAGTTAGGTAAATCCCAGAGTATTCTTAAATAATCACAAGCTCTGAGTTATGAACATTTCCTTCTTAGACTTTTTGGGGCAGGGAAGCAGGATGGTAGTCTCCTTTGTTCGAACTTTTCTTTCCAGTAATACTGAAATGTTTTAAAAGACACCTACAATCTGCTTTTTATATTCCAAATCACAATTTCACACCCCCTCCCCCCAAGACTCTTTGTTTTAAGGCTGTTTTCTCATAAAGAACAGGAGGCAAAATTTTCCCCAGGTGTAATCCAATGAAGTGATACTAGTGGAGAATTTGATCATACAAGATTTGAAGACCATTAGATACCCAGCTCAAAGTCCCAGCTGGGGTGAAAAGCTATGCAGACCACGCTTATGCTAAAATGACAGCCATGATCCTTTCCCATCAACAGTCCATGCTGTAGCAATTTATTGTGTTTGGATACAACTACTGGCAATGACTTAATTGCCAGCATGGACACAACAAATCGCTTTCAGCATCATGTCAGCTCTCTGTGATTAAATTGTGGATCTTAGAAGGCCCAGCCTCGTGAGATCTGTATATAAGGACAGACAAAGCCAGCCATGGGTGTTGCTAGGGCCACATCCAAGCATGAAATGAACAGGGACACTGCTCTGCACAGGCACAAAACCGTTCCTGTGCCCCATGACTTGGAGCGTGATGTCAGGCAAAGCTAATGAGGGGGAACAGACCTGTCTGAGCCCTCTCCTTCAACCTATGTGTGAAATTCATGCCTGAATGTTACATAGGGAGATGCCATCTGTTTAATCTGGGTCAAGGATATGTTGCCCTTCGATTAGGGCAATCTAAGTAAGGAAACAGAGGGAGATGAAAACTAAAGCTGGAAGCAGGGAATGATTTTTCATGCCTCTTGGTCTGGTCCAGGTGGGATCAGGTGGGAATATGAGAAGGAACTGCCAACTGAAGTGAGCATGGAGAGAGGTACTTCAGGACCCTGTCCTGAGACCAGGAGTGAGGAAGAGTAGGAAGTTCTGGCCAAACATGGACCAGAGCTACGCCACAAGAAGAAAGATTAACAAACAGATGAGGAACTGACTGTAACAGCAACAGCCAGTTCAATCAAATCACTTCCAGCACACAGTAACAGTATTTATCAGGTGCTTACACGTTACCCAAAACCATAGTACCTAAATGCTTTCTACAGATGGTGGCAGATCATTACAGTTAGCCTTGTTCTTGTTTGCCCAATGTACAATCCACAGTACATTAGCTACTTCACTGTATAGATGGCTAAAGAAAAAGCAGAGCTGTGTGAAACATCTAGAAAACACACTCTGCAACAGAAGACTGGCTTAAACAAGCCTGGCCTTCCCTTTTGCATCCATAAACACCTGCTGTGATGGTTCTGCATGTGCTCATGCAGTGTTTTGCAAATCCAGAATAGAATGTTTTGAAAATTAACTAAGCTGTAAATTAACAAAAGCAAAGATGGTGGAAGTAGCCAAGAGCAATCTCCCCTTCTCCCCTGCACAGATAAAATGAAGCTAAAGGCAGAGGATAATTCTCACCTTAGTTACATGGGCATCACCCAGAAGACAGTCCACAGTCTTTCAGAGGGCATTGGTATGATTGTGATCAAAACCTTGCCAGAGGCTGCTAAAAGTGAAACTAACTTCTGTTCCTTAAATACCACAAATCTCAAAGAATAGTTGCAGTAAAAGCAGAACCATGGTCTCAGGTAGAAGATGCAGGATTACTCAGATTCCTGTATCAAACCTACCCTTAGCAGTTGCTCTAACACTGTGTATTAATCTAAACAGATCTGATACACAAATATTTCACAGAATTTGCCCAAGGTCTTTTTTGCTCCTTCAAATAAAAATAACAAACCCCACACACTCCTCTTGATTTCTTTTTCATTGCATACAATACGAGCATTTATCCCAAGGTCTACAAAAGACAGAGGCTATAGGCTTTGCAAGGTATGATTAGAAGGTTTGTGTCTTACTGAGCTATCATCTGGTAACTGAAGGTGTAAGACAGACCAGATGTCTACAGGGTTTACTTGAAAATGCTACTGCCTACAGGGCCTATAGAGCTGCCTGTTATCAAATGCTCAGAGGAAGGTGCCACTTCCTCAGACCTGCCAGTGAAATTGCTTGTGTGATCATTCCCTAACCTGCAGCAGTTGAGACAAAGCAGATTAGAGGTGAGTGTAACCATTTTGATGGGAACTGCTTTGGCAAAAGACTCACACTAACATCTGTGCAGCATAGCTGGCTGCAAAGGGTGGGCAACCTCTGCCACTGCTCCAGCTGGATCCAGAAAGGGACATGCACTTTAAATCAGACTAGGACTAATCATCTTATTTCTGAAAAGAATCAGCAGCTTTCTTTTGGCATGATCCCTTCATCTTTCTAGCTACTCTCCTGTCTCCCAGGATACACTGCTGCCAGTTTTCAGATGGATGGTGACGCACTCCTGCAATGAAGCAGGAGGCTTGCAGGAGAGGCCTCCGGATTGCCTGCCACAGTGCTGAAAGGTACAGAAGCTACATGGGGAAATACCACACTGTCTTTCCCTACAGAGTCTAGGGGTTTCAATTTGGTTGCTTAAACACAGTCATCCAGAGCCATGGAACAATACTCACATGACCTCAAGCTACCATGCTAGAAGGGCACAGGTGTCCTACAGGTCTTTGGTAACCCATAGCCACCTCAGATACCCTAGAGCATCTTTAGCGGAAAAGGTAGCTAAATTTACACAATTGAACAGAGCTATTAGCTCAGCAATTCAGAATTTTTTTCTGACAATCGTTATGGCAAGCCTCAGCCAAAGGCAAAAGTTGCCAGGCCATATTCAACAAATGCATTTGAAAATGCTATGTGAAACAATGTTGGCACCTGAGGAATGTTGGTCTGCATCCAAAAGGCCAGACAATGCAGCTAGACACATACTGGGATCTTCAAAAACATTTAGCAGTCAGCATGCAGGATCCTAACTTCTGCTCAAGCCAGCACCAAGGTAATTTCAAGCATGCTGTTAAGTACCTTTTGTGCCTTTCGAAACTCCAGCTACTCACACTGTATAGGAACGCAGAGCTCCAAGCGGGAGCAGAGTTTACAATCCCCTAGATGGAGGTCTGGCACAAATGCAGTAAGGCAGAAGAGATAAGAGCCCAGAACTACATCCTCTGCAGCTAGTGCTGCACAACACTCTGCTAAAAGTCAAGAAACACATGCAACTAGGCAAGCCAGGCAAGGACAAAGCCACAGCTTTGCTACCAATACTATGCAATCAGCTCTGATGATTGCTTTCTAAGAATACAAGGGGAAAAAATTATTTAAACTCTTACCACAGCATGTATTTTTTTTTTTCCTAGTAGTGGGGCCTTAAGTTTAAACACAATTCCCAAGAAAGAAAAAAATCAACCCTAATTTCACTCCTCCCCAAATTATTCATTCCCTCTGCCAAAGCATAATGACTTATATGTATGTCTTTATTTTGTTAACTGGTCTTACCCAGACAGAGATGGCAGGGAAGGATGAGGCTGATGCTATGCCAATAGATCTGACCAAATGTCTTCCACCACTGCAATACCAAGTAACGAATACATTTAGGAAATCCAATTAATGGGGAATCCACAGGTTGCAGCTTGCTCATAAGCAGCACTCATTGAATATGTTAACAAATATACATGTAAAATTAAAGTTTGTTCAACTTAAAGCTGCACTGATTAGACAAGCGACTGTTAAAAGTTTGTTTGTCTCTCCCAGATTAGTCAAACAAGAGGATAGATAGACAAGCAGATAGGCTGACAGACAAACAGATAGATAGAATTGTTCCTGCAAACCTGAAGGTTGCATTTTCAGGGAGGCAGTTTAGGTGAAATCAATAAACCAATTTCTGGAAGCTGGAGTGCTGCTAGTAATTAGAAAAAGGCCTCTGCAGCCACCCCATGCTCAGCTGTGAGATCTCCCTTCATGGGTTTCAATGAGAGTGAAATTGAGTGACTTCAATAATTTCATGCCAGGTTATGGGAGGGAGGTGAGGAAGGGTGAGTTCCCAACCATCTAATAGGTCTCTAAGAGCTCGATAATTGGCCCATCCCATGGGTGATTAAGGATGAAAATAACTAATTTCCGCTCATCTTACAGACTAATCAGATCACCTCACCCCTATCATTTTCTCCTCTATTTAAAGAGACAGTCTCTTTCTTTCTGGCATCAAAGGTTGGCAGGATGCAATCATTTAAGTTAGTAAAGAAGCTAGTTCATGCCAGGCTGGAGTTAGCACATTTCAGATATCAGCTCATCAATTGGTTGCTCTGTAATAAACCTTTTACTTCTAATTTCTGCTGCAGTGCTCCAGCCTCCTCCCATGCAGCATAAGGAATCCTGCCTCATGAATGAGGTGCTACACACTGGAAAAGAGGAGGGAGGGGCTTAGACCTGAAAACAAATCTGGATGTTGCAATGCTTGGACATCCTCCCCAGCTTTGACTCTTCCTAGCCATGCTTTCAAGATCACGAATGGCAGGCAGTTCCTTGTCAAAAAGGCCTTCTTTCAGCACTATTTCTGGCCCAAACCTTCCGTACAGAGTATGTTAGATATGAGGTATGCATCCTGTGCAGCTCCACTGAGGCTTTTTGGCCACCAGGAGCAGGCAAGAGGCTACAAAGATAAGATAGGGGCTGGAGAAATCAAACTCTGCACTGCTCTTCCTTTGCATTGAGCTATTAATCAGTATTCACAGAGGGAGAACTCCAGCGCTGGAGTTGAATCAGGTCAGCTCACTGCAATAATCCTATTTATTTGCAAAAAATGCCAGCGTCAAGTCCTATCTCCCTGAATGTAGAAAAAACCGTAATGAACAGCAGTTTTCTCCCTCATTGTTTTCAGGTCTGCTTTTCCAGTTAGGTCTGTGTCCAACACATCCTATCTACATGCTTGTCTTTAGTGCCACATTTACAACTGCTTTCCTCCTTTCACTGCTATTACCCTAGAAACCTCTTGGCCCTCTTAACATTTGCCTTGTGCCTTAAGTGATAGTCTTTTCTTCACCTCCAGAAAGAACAGATGCATTTTGCCTGGAAGTAAAGATCCAAGTCACAGCCACTGACTTTCTTCATATCTCTACCAAGAAGAATGTCACTGTTGTGGCTTCTCTCTGAGACTTCTTTCAGGCAGAGCCTTCATTGCTTCTGCTATGGAACTAAAAAAGTCACCCCCTTCCCAGAAGCAAGCTATTGATGCACACATAGCACTACACACACATGTTCACAAGAGATGAACAAAGCTACAGGTATGACAAGCCAAAACTTCCTACCACTCATCGTTGTGGAGTCTCCTTCTCTGGAGACATTCAAAACCCGTCTGGACATGTTCCTGTGTAACCTCATCTAGGTGTTCCTGCTCCGACAGGGGGATTGGACTAGATGATCTTTTGAGGTCCCTTCCAATCCCTGACATTCTGTGATTCTGTGATTCTGTGATCGTGCTCTCATAAAAAGCATGCCTTTGTTCAGGACATTACAATCCCATAGCAAAAATACCTGCAAAAATTCCCTGTCATCAAAGCTTTCCTATTTCTCACCAAATGCTGGCTCATTTTGTGTGTGCTGCTCTGCAATGCTAGAATTTTCAATCAGGATCAGGTCTGGTAGGTAATGACAAACAAGCCCATGCAAGGACATCTCCTGCTTTCTTGACCTTCAGTCAAGGATGGGGGAGCCCACCCTTGTGTTTACCAACACCCTCACTTAGGCCATCAACAAAGATGATGGAACAGCAGTCATTTGCAAGGCAGAGGCTGAAGGTGGGATTCAGCTTTACCAAGCCTTTGGTGC
The DNA here is from genome assembly GCA_013401335.1 of Brachypteracias leptosomus. Classification (NCBI taxonomy): domain Eukaryota; kingdom Metazoa; phylum Chordata; class Aves; order Coraciiformes; family Brachypteraciidae; genus Brachypteracias; species Brachypteracias leptosomus. The sequence goes on along the minus strand of VYZX01019738.1, from coordinate 71,617 downwards.
CCATTGCAGTACGCAAGAACATTTGTCAGTGCCCTACAGGCCATTGTTTCAGAGAACCGCAACTACAGGGCTGCAGAGCTGTCACAATCTGAATGAGAGAGAAACACGTGAATGAGATTTTAAGCTTCTCATCTGAAATGTGTGTCAAAAGCACACCTCAAAACTACAGCTCTGCGAGATGTGGACCCTCCTGCCTGCTTCAAGAGCATCCATGTCTCCCTGGCAGCAGAAAGGCCGTTATCATTAACTATTTCACTGCTGGTTGATAAAAGGAGAGAACAAAAGCACCATATTGAGAACTACAGTGGGCATTTCATCNAAAACGCACCTCGCAGGTGAAGCTTGTTAAATATTCACATTTTCATTCCTTTTGGTATTATCCTGGTGACAACATCCATGCGAGTTTAAAAGATGACCATGAGTGGACTGAGGTCCTCTGAATTAATCAAAGAGTTCATTCACTCTGACAAACTAAGGCAAATGGAGCAAATTATTAATAACAAATATTTTACTCAATAAAGTTTGAGTCTTTTTTTTCCTCTTCTGTCCCAGCTTGTGGAATATTCCTGTTCAAATGACAATTTCCTTACATCTTTGTTATCAGAATCTGTATGAGAAATATCCATACTATACCATACGTTTTTCATAAATATTCACAAATATACAGTTTGTGAGCTGCAGTGCTTAGTTCCAGTTGGCCACATTTGCCCCTTGAATGTTTGTAATGTGAAAACCAACTTGTGGGGTTTTCAACTAAATTCTCTTGATTGCAAGCTCTTTCTACAAGTACTCAAGTTAAGTCAGTTAGCAATTCACTTCTTTGTATCAGTAATACCTAACACCCTTATGTTCCTAGACAGGATAGCGGGAAGAGAAGGGTCTGGTAGAAGGGAAGGAAACCACACGCTGAATGAGCCCATTTTGTACACTGGAGAATAAATTTATACATTTCTGCAATTGCAATTTTTCTTAATGGTTTGCCAAGCCCCAGAGCAGGGTCAGCAGCAGGATAAGTGCAAGTAGTCTTACATACTTTCAGATTTCCTTAAAAATATCTCACACAGCTCCAGTCCTCCATTAAGTACACACTTGAATATGCACTTAAAATTACTTCTAATGCCCAGAAAGGTATTTCCAGCTTTTCCAGGAAGTCCTGCTTTAACAATCTTCAGCGTATGCATAAAGAGACACATGCCTATGTACATGAGTGAATAAAGGCAAAATGTTGAATTGAGATATTTGTTACTAATGTATGCATGTGTACACACACACAGAGGACATGTGGCTCTGTCTTGCCTGTTCTGCTACAGTTTCCCTCAAGAGTCATCACTGCAGCTGGGCTTGCATCCCTTCTCCAGCACAACACACCACATTCACTCACAGAATTGATCTGCCCTGAAAAAACACTTCTCTCACATTTCTAAATCTCTTGGCGTAAAACACGTTATTCTCTTGACATTAGGCTATTCAATACCTGTCACTTCTGTCCATTGGAAAAAATTGACTTCCAAGTGACGTTATATGATAAGCAGTTATATACTGAGACTTCTAACCAGATGGAGCCCTTCCATCACTGGAGACAACACAGAGCACATGGGATACATGCTCGCTGTCGCATAGTCCCTCTGCTCACTGCCTTGCAGAAGGAGCTGTTCCTTGCCTCACAAAGCCCTGCTGTTTGAACCTGCTCTACAGCTTTGAGGTACAGACTCTCTACATGAACATCTGCAAAAGTCCCAGTGCTAGAAATGCTGGTGCTCTCTAGGGCATATGCAGTGTCAGATTCAACCTCCCTTTTTTTTTGCTATCCCATTTTATCAATTTATACCTCATCTCTCAGGCACTATTGTTGGACATAAATCTGGCCCAGCAGCTTTTGGGACTAGAGCAAGACCCTACAGGCTGTTCCAAACCTAGAAATGCATCCATAGCCTCATCCATCTCACCCTGAGGAAACCCTCACCTCTCCTTCCAAACAAAGAGGATGTAGACCATTCAGCAAACTGTAGAGCGAGACTGGGTATGGCCAAGACATTAGGACTCAATACATAGTTTTCTGGTTAGCAGGTCCAAGAGGCCCCGGGATGTCACTCATGCTTTGCAACTGGTTGTAGGCACTTCTATTGGTCCACTGTCCTGCCAGTGCAGAGGACTCTGGTTAGGACTCAACTAGTCACCCCAAAACTCCCTCACCATCTTGTGTTTCCATGGGAGTTTCAGGACCATTCAGAGGTCAATAATAACTAATATTATTAGCTAGTGTAGGCACTCAAAATGGGGAAAGGAACTCACACTTTCAGCATCTTAAAGTAGAGTATTCTGGGTTGTAAAAACAGCCCACTCAGCCAGCCGTTTGTCATGGAGCTTAGTTCTGCCATAAAATGCTAATCAGCCTGAACGGTCACATCCCCCCTGCACCATAGCTTTTTATGAGCACATTAACATGGTTGTTAGGAAGAGGGGCCTCATATGGACACAAACATGTACCACAATCATTTATTTCCCCCTCAAATCCCATCCCTAGCGACTGACTCTAATTCATTTGCAGGAAGCAGTTTTCCTTACCCTCCATTGAGGTAGTTCTTGGTTTTCAGAAGCCTAGACATGCCCAGACCACCAAACTGTTGTGTTACCATATTGTATCACTTGTCCCCTGTGAAAGATATCATAGGAGCAGTTAGAGCTGTCTCCTCCATAAAAGGGCACACACATGCTCTCTGGGATCTTCACAAGGAGTCACATCACGTGGATCATTAGGTATGATTACCTTTTGTTTGGAGTAAGGGCCTGAGTCATCTTTTTCCTTCAGATATGAAAAATGATTCCTCTGTATGTGATATAAAGATAGAGCTTGGAATAAAGTTTAGTAATTCAGATACAGAGATACAGGTCACTGCCACTCAAGCTAAGAGAGGACTAAAGTCAATTTTAGGAGTAGATAGACAATCTCTAGAGGGCACCTTCATCTACACAGGGTGTGTGATGCAAAGTTAAGAAGTGGAAATAACTCAGAGCAAAGACCACAAGGACATTTGTCTTGTGGGTGTAAGCCCCTGACTGGCCATGGAGGCAATGACCCGCACATCTGCATTCATAGCATCCAGAACAAAACCACTGCAAACAGACCCAGGGTGTCCCTGCATCCTGCTTGCTTAAGTCCTCTTCTTAGCAGAGTTAGCTGCATGCACTTGGGTGAAACAAGAATAAGGCAGTAGTAGCTTCAGTGCAAATGACTTCTTTTTGCCTAACTCTTTCATTTTCCCCCAACAGTGAATTGTCCCCTCCCTCTATCTCCTATTCACTCTATCTCACTGTATGCAAACCACAATCCCTCTTTTCTTCTTTCTGCTTTATTTTCCTGAACATTCATTAACTACTCACAAAGGACCGTGCCTGGCGGATCGGAGCTGCAATTATCTCCTGGTTCTGACCTGTGTTCAGCGGTCAGAGATTAGCATCAGCAATAATAATGGAGTGCGAGATGCAGGCAGCTGCATGCTGGGGATTTGACAAGTATCCAGACTGTGAGAGCTGGCGTGAGGGGGAATCCACACAGGGGGCTGTGTCCTCAGGATGGTGGATGTGGATGTTTCAGTTTTGTCGGGGGGAAATTCCAACACATCCCTCAAGCATATTTCGGGAAGATGATGAACTTGTCCTTTGCTATTCTACCTGTAATTCTTGCCTCTACTCCCACTCATTCTGGTGTACCTATGGACCTAAGGCAAGCAGGAGATCGTTCCTGCTACAGTTACCTTCCTGACTTAAAACATCTCTTTAATTTGCAAAAGTGCAAAAATCACCAATATTAGTGAGGAAATATCTCCTAGACTGCTAAAATAAACAGTCCTGCCTTTTCCCACCCCTAGTAAAGGACGGGGAAAATATTAGACTTGACTTCACTGACTTCTGGAGTGCTTTCCCACTGAGTGTTTCTGTGCACCTTTCACTCTTTCTGTCCACGCATTCATCTAAGACATCCATCCATCTCCACCATCTCAGGGCACTATACTGCAGTTAAGATTCCATGGCAGCCTTCAGTGTTGGTCTCCTCCTTATTTCTCTTAGCTTTTCAGTAGCTTTGTTTGCTAAATTCTGTTGTTTTGTGTATAGGTTTATGATTTCTGGTTTCAGTTACTGCAAGCAGGCTCTGACAAACAGGCAAGTTCTGTAAAATGCTTGGAAAAACAGTCAATCTTTGGCTCAGTTTTACCTCCCCTATCCATCAACACTATTAGGGTTGCCTCTATGTCACATCCTTGGCTGAACCTTCATCACAAAAAATCCAGGGTGTCAAAACTTTCCCAGCAACGTTGGAATTTTCTTGTTACTTAATGCCTTCTGGATACTACAAATATTTTCCCCTCAATGGGGAGTTTGTGGGCAAGATTCCTAAGTTCAGGGATGTATGAGTTCAGGATGAAATTTCGTCTGTTTATCTATTTAGGAATAACATTATAAGCTTAGCAGGTAGGCAGCAAAACCCAATAGATGCAGGTAGAGCTATTAAGAGATTGCTTTTCTCAATATGAGAAACAGATATGATTTTGTTCATACTCCTTTCCAGTTAAGATGCTTGATCTCATTTGAAATATCCAGTCTTCTAGAAAATAGGGAAAGAATTCTCATCAGAGCAAACTTTTTCAAGAGAAGACTTCAAAATCATCCCACTCCTGGCTAGCTCAGAAATAACACAAGAATACGCCCATTCAGAGCACATCAGTGCTCCCTGAATCTGGTATCTGCTGACACCTAAGCATCTGGAAGTACAATGATAACGAAAAATAAAAAAGATAATTGAAACTTTCTGAACCTCAAAAACTGTCCAGCTTCAGATTTGGAGGAAATTGTCTGATTTTTATTATAGCTGATATACCCTGTCCTAAAAATATCCCTAACTATAACACATCTGAAAAATGACATGAAGAAAATTTTCAAAAACAATTGCTTGAGTTGTTAAATGCTTGCAATTCAAATCCTCACACCCACTTTTGTGCACTGCTTTAAACAGCAAAATGATTTTTTTGGCTGGTGCAAGAATTTCATCAATTAACTTTAAATTTCTGTAGGCAAGTATTTACACCAGGAGCTCCTACATGCTTGATGCCCTTAAGTAAGAAACAATATTGTGAGTTAGATGACCAATCACAACTGCAGATTGAGTGAAGGCAAAAAAGAGCTATGCATTATAAGGAAAAAAAACAAACAGAAGGCAAGGTAGCAGCATTCCACTTTTCTAAACACACAATTTGAGTTGAACAATGCTCATAATCAGTTCCAATCTGCCAATTTCAAAGGCAAAACAGGTTCAAGAAGATTTGTAGCAACATCTATAATTTTTACCTGGAGAACACATTCTCCAGGCCAATCATAGATATATTTTATCATGTAAACCCCTTTTAGTTACTATAGTGAAATCATTAATTAATCATTTATTGTCCCCTTAGAAATCAGTAAATTGTCACCTCTGCTTTCATTCTTACTGTTCAGAAAAGTGAGGATTTTGGCACTGAATGGACAAAGGAGGTAACCCCAGTCCTTCAAATATATGCAGCCTTCTACCCATATTAAGTCCAAGGTGTGCTGCTAATGCCGAGTGAAAGTCTGCACTCCCACGCATTAGTTATTCCCATTTGGTATGTGAACAGAGGATGCTGCTTTGCAGTGATGTCGATCCAGCATGAAATTCACTTTAGAAAACTGTTTTTAAAGAAGAAAATATCTGCATGAGGGAGGAGAGAAGACGGGGAAAATAAATCTCCTGGTACTTTTGTTCATTATTTAAAGCAACTGTTATTTTCTCTCTCACTTTTGCTTTCAAATTTGATATCCAAGAGATAAGAGTTCTTCTACTAGGCACCACTGGGGGAAACAGACCATGCAATCAGAGTTTCAGAGAATGCTTCATTCCAGCATTTCAGGCAGGAGGAAGGTCCAGAGGAGATGGAACAAGCAGCAACAGAGAATCTGAAAGACTTTGAAATGCAGCTCTGATCTCTGCTGGTTCAAACCTCACATGAGCCACTACTTCAGGTGCTTATGTAGCTCGTCTAACACTATTGAATACAAAATGCAAGGAATTGGGGTCTGTTAACAGGAGGGAATTTATCAGGGATTTTTCTGCCAAACATCATTGTAGGAAGCCACTGTAATGAGCATCCGACCAGTGCACTCAGCTCCCCATATCCCTGTAACGGTCTTCTTGTGGCTCATCACTGACTGCTCTGCTCAGGTCAGGACTTACCAGGTTGCAAAATACAAACATTAAAGAAGCTGCAATGCCCAACTGTATCCACCAGTTTCTTCCAGAAGCTAGCAGTCCTGTTCCACAGAGGACTTCAGATGGTTCTGTGTGGATAACTGTCTTTAGTGAAAAAATGCAGTCTGGGCTCAGACCTGAACTTAAGACCTCAAAGTCAGCCTTGATGATACTTGGTGCAGTGTCATGATTTAACTTTGTAGCTTGTCCTGTCCCTGTAATAAACCAAACAGGTACCTGGATCCAAGCATGCTACTTTATGCATTTACCTTTTTGAGACCAGTAATTAGCCAAGGGTAACTCTTAGAGTAACTATTAGAGAAGGCCATCAGATAAATGCAGATTGCATAACCTGGTGTGCCTTTATGAGGCAGGGAAAAAGCAGTATATCATGGGATTTCAGGTACGGAGTACAGCATCAGCAAGCTGGAGGGGAGAACATTATTAACGAAGCTCTTTCACTGAACTACTTGATAACTTTGGATGAGGAAAGTGGAGTCTGGAGGATACGTTAACTTTGTGCGTACAGAGAATGGGCAAGCCTTGTGACTGTTAATGGCTTTGTTAAATCATTTTTCTTAGCAAATCTGTCTGTAATAAAGAATTGTTGCAACTTCCCTCATTTTTTAAGCTGTTTTGAACCTTACACATGGAAAATATTAAGTGCTGGCATTACATCTGTAAAATTAAGGCCCTAAAAAGGTTGAAGTCATCAGCTTAGTTTTTGCAAAGAGGATTGAGCAACACTGGGATCTCAGGGTATCTGATTAGCTGGACCCTACAGGGTTTTTTTCTGTTGTCTACTCTACCTTACTTAGACTATTTCTCTGCCAAAGGTTTGTGGTTGTTTTAGGTTAATTTTGTGGTAGCATAAGATACGAGACTGCCAAACTGCAAGAGTAAAAGGATCCTGTATGTTCAGATCTGCAAGCAATATCAACACTATCTTCTCTAACCATTATCCCATCTCTCTTTCCCTCACTCCTTTCCTACCCTAAAAAAAACCCCACAGCAATTGAATTGAGAAGAGATTCACAAAAGGGAGAAAACTTGTAATCTTTTTGTCCCATTCTGTCCCAGCCCTTTCTGGCTAACTGCCCAACAGGAAGGCTATTTATACCAGCTGGTTTGGTTTTGGGGTTTTTTTCAGAAGGTGGGTGAAGAGCTTTGCTGTATCTCATCTACCAATCTGATAGGCAACTAATCAGCCATCAAATCATAATGATTTTCAGATGTGGAGTAGGGTCAGAAGCCAAAGGTGAAAAGCATTAAATGTCCTGCCAATTTGCATACATGTAGCCACATGAGTGCTTGAGGTTTGGAGGGTAGAAAGTCATATCAACAAAAACAAGCATGCAAAATGAAAAATATGAACAGAGCAGCCTCTGTTTTGACCATCAGCTCTCTCTCCAAATCATAGAATGGTTTGGATTGGAAGGGACCTTAAAGATCATCCACTTCCAAACCCCCATGGACAGGGACACTTTCCAGTAGATCTGGCTGTTCAAAAGTTGTTTGAAAGAAGTGGAGATGTTCAGCGTGTTGACAAACAAAGGAGACAACATCCACTCCAGCACATTGTCAGTGTGCCACAACCATCCCAGCATCAGAGGAAAAACAAACAGTTAGGCAAGCCGTTTTAGTGTGCTACAATTATAATACCAATAATTTTTGAGAGCATGCTAAATCTAAACCCTTCAAGAAATCTATGGCTTCTGTCACCTTGGAAATCTCAGCTTCATTTGATCAGTACCGGTAGCTCTTGTGTTATTTATCACACAGAAAAACATTGCTCTGCAGGACCCTTAATCCAGCCTGAAATTCAATGTGGTGAAAGAAAAGGAAATCTGCATGGTGAAAAACAAAGGTAAACCGAAAACCTCTCAAAGATAGTTGGCACTACAGGAAGCAAAGGTGTGGTTGTTCTGTCTCAAGGCAGGGGAAAATGTTTTCTATGGTGGGCAGAGGAGAGGAGAAATAAACATGCTGGAGAAATGGTTCTACCAAAAGTATTCAAGACTAGGTTACAAAGCAAAATTTTTAAAGTCAATTAAGATGAACTAGACATATATAACCCTACAGAGGTATTTCAGGCTGTCTCCAAATGCAAGTGGAAACCGCTACTCATCAGAGGTGACTTACATGGGTTTAGATTTCCCTTCCCCTTCCAGTAGCAGGCCTAGAAACGGGCAAGACTTTCCATTTCAGTATAAAAATTTATCACAGAGCCTGTTTTCAATAATTGGTGGGCCATACAAACAGTTTGACCACTCTCACACTACTTTCAATCACAAAGACCTACTCCCCTGGGATTCACTGACCTCCTTTCTTCAAATACAACTTTAAAATCTATTCCTTCTCGTAGTGTCCCCAGAAGTTAGTGTAAAAGTCTTTCCTCTTAAGCACTAAAATGTGGCAAAAATATCCTGATATGAAAAAAACCCCTCCCCACAAACACCTAAGACTATTCTAATGAATATCACATTTATCAGAGAGAAGACAGAGCAATTGTTTGCTCCCTTCGTCTATCATACTACTGGCTCCACTAGCCTCTGCAGAAAGACTTTTCTGTCCATGGCTGACAGAGGTTATATCTCTTTTTTTCTCAAAGGAGGACAGAGGAGTAGAAGGCCTCCTAACTCCTTTCATCAGCCAGCCTGGCTGAAGAGAACTGCCCTTTGGCAGCAATTACAACACTCCACAGGGTGGCTAGGGTGAGGAATTCAGATCTAGACATCTAAACTGTCTAATCTTGGTAGATGAAGCTCAGCCTATATCTCCCAAGAAATATGCTGCCAGCTTGCAAAAAAACTCCATTATCTCAGGGACAGAGTTTGTTTAGGAATCCAACTTCATTGGCACACAAACTACAACTTTCTTGATACCATAGCAGCTCTGTAGCACCAAACCATCCTGAGTCTTAGACCAAGTATTTAACTCCCCTCCTGAGAAAACTCTTTCTTTAAAAAAAAAACACCACACAAAAAAATCACACCACCCCCAACTTATTTTTGCAATCACCTCTTGGAGAAAAACTGAACAAAAGTCAGTAGGCATAGAGGTTACTTTGTACATCTTTATCCAGCATGCACAGTATTGTACATGCAAGCATCCACCACAGAGCAGACAACTAAAAATTATGGAACAAAATGCATCTTGTGGAAAGTTCGAGACTCTCAAAAATTTCTAATACATTCAGAGAGCCTCCTTCAGGAGAAAAGGGAATCAGTGACCTGTGACTCATCTATACTTGTCTCTTCTCTCACTGTGAGTTACAGCTTGATAATACAGTGGAATTCTATTTTACTGGACTTCCCTTGAAGGGATCATTTCACTCAAGAGATCAAATCTAACTTCCTCACCAAAAAATAGTCTATGTGCATGTGCAGACATCTTTGCCGTATTGATTACAAAGCCATCAGTTGGATCAGATTGGAGGTGATTTCTTTCAATACTTTCCAAAGATAGGAAAGAATTTGACATCTATTATGTAAGGTACTAATTAAAGCCAATTAGAACCTGACTGACACACGATGGTATAAAAATACCTACAACAGAACACAGTTGTGTCCCTGCAAAACAGGGATTTTGCATTTCTGCATACTACTCATGGGGAGTGGAGGGGAGGGAGGGAGAGAGGGAGGCTCCCCACTGTGCAGATCTTCCATCCTTTGCCTGAAACTATTCAAATAGGTAGACCTGGATAGCACAAACCCTGCCAAGGGAACTCAGGTATAGGGACTTCATCTGTCTGCATATTCCACTGATTGGACAAAGGATTTAACATGATAAGCATCTCTCTCATCTACCATATCACAGGAGTCACTCTCAAAATATCAGTCAAAAGACTAAGGGCAAATATTCAGATCTGGCTCCTGAACACCTATCTATTTTTAATATAATTATCTACCTTTTAGTTATTGAGCTAGCCTCCACAGTTTCATACCACCCACCCTCCTAGAAGAAAGCTTCTTCATAGTGCCTTTGGACATGCGCTGATCCCTGCCTTTCAGTAGTGGGACCGCAAAAAGCCATGCCTTGTACTAATGCCACCTGTGCACTTAGAGAGGAGGCACTAGGCTATGTCTGCTGCTTTAGTACCAGCCAGAATGTCACACCTACTCTGAAACATATGTCAAAATACACTTTAATAAAGACTTTGAAGTAAGGCCTAGGATGTCTCTTCTTTTTCAAGGTGGTTATACACCAGTTTACAGGAGAAGCAGAACATGAGCTGAGCTCTCTTAGACCCTAAGCCGATGCACTAACTGCAGGGCTTCTTTTTTCCTCTACTGATTACTTCAGTTGCTACTTGTGCAGCTGCTATTCTAGTTATGTAGGAGGAAAAAACAGGACAAAACAGTACCCAAAAACTTTCATCTGAATAAGATTAGCCCAGCCTACTTCTAGGGATTCGTGTCCATATTCTTCATTTATCTTCATTTCACACTGTTGTTCATGCCAGGTAAGTTGTCTCTGCCAGAAAGCTTTTGGAAAGAGGAAGTGTCATGAGAACCACTGCAATTATAGCTCCAAACCCACACCAGCTGGGTCAGTGTACCCATTTCAAAAGCTTTGTGGCTAGGACAACACGCTCATATACGTATACCTCTATTTTCATGCATGTCTGTTTCTTCTACTTCTCTTTGTTAAGCAAAGGCCCTCTGCAAATTCACAACAGTTTGCTGCCAAACTCTAGATGTTTGCAGCAATGTGATGTTTGCAGCAGACTGAAAACAAACTTGTTGAGCAAATGCCGAGTTCGTGGTATGGGTGCATTTCAGAGCAGTGCTTCCTGAATTTTGTGCAGGAAGGTCATACAAAGTAGTCCTCAAAATAGCTTGTGAAATTGCACTGATTGCTGCAAATGCAACGGATAAGATAAAGAGATAAAGGTGGATCCTGATGAGCTGTATGAAGATCTGAGTTTTGCCAGAGCATTGTCATAGAACTGGCTGTAAGCAGCCACTTAAACATAGGGTTTCACCTGTTTCTTTCTAGGAGACCCAGCTTAAAAATAGACCTATTCCAGAACTGTGCGTGTTTGTCCCTACTGACTACACAGGGTAGTCTGATTTTCAATCTACCATCCAGTTCCTCTCCCCATGATCCCACTATCAGTTGCTCCAGGATTACAGAAAGGACAGCACAAGGGGCAAGAATTGCTTAAAATCCTCACACCTTGTCCATACACAAGGACAGCCAAACGACCCTAAGAAGGCACACCTCTTTACTTTCCCATTTGCCTATGCCTATACATGCCTCACTGTGAGGACACGGGGTGCTCAGGAAATGTAATAGGTGCAGCTTGGGACAGTTCACAACCTAAGCAGGGGCTGAATGGAATCAGCAAGGCAGAAACAGAGGGTGAAGGAAATAGCCTGCAGCTGCTTCAGGGTGAGTCTGGCCCTCAAACTATTCCACGTCATCTAAGCAGTGAACAAACTTTGAGCCAGTTCTGGTCTAGTGACTTAGAACATCTCAGGGGCGTTCTTCTGGAGCATGCTCTTGAGTGTATCCTGCCTTTCCACAGCATTTTGCAGGCTTGCCCTGCAAAACTATCCTGAATTCTATCACAAAATGGAAATTTAGGGAAAAAAAACCCCAATGCTTTCAAAAGGAGCCAGAGCCTGATTTATAGCTTTGTATCCAACCAATGCTAGCTTGGTTGGGAGATTCAGAGTTTCTGCAAGGTTGTTTTGAAACCTCCTGAACTTTTCTGAGCCAGAAAGAGGTCTGAAAGAAAGCCTTATTTTATTTTTCTGGTACTCTCTGCAACAATCCCCCAATGAGACATTTGCTAGCCAGCAGAAACAGGGATTCAGTCTCTCTGCATTAATGCAGGACGCAAACAGCAGTGTGTTACTGCTTAGGCTAGGTCAGGTAAGAGCAATTTCCTAGGCATGTAATGGCTTAAGGGTGCAGCAGCCCCATCTTTGCAATAACCTGTCCACCTTGGACAGTGTGCCAGGGGAGATACAGCAGTGCTGTATGCAGAATGCATGGCTGCAGCCACATCTTGGCTGAACAGACCTGATAGAGAATCTCCAAAGCTGGTAAAGCAAGACTAGGACCCTAGCACAGCACAAGCACTTCTTGGAGACCCACTCATGCCCATCACTGCACTTACCAGCTATGCAACATGCTGGATCGTAAGTTGAGAGCACCTGAAAACATCCATACCCCGCTTCAGACACATTAAACACTATGTGTTATTTTTTACATCTGACTTCTTTTCTTCTATTACTCCTCTACCTGACACATCTGCCTTCTTTGTTCTGCCTCTCCAAGATCTCACGTCACACACTTGGAGGAGAAAGGCTGCAGTGTTCAGTCTTGCCACCCATTCCAGCACTGGCTGTCTCTCTCGTACCCTCCTAACCATGAGGAGCCCTCCCATACAAGAAACCTTCCTCAGGATACTCGGGCTTTGCAGTAGGATGCACCTTTCACAGAGTACCTCCCAAGACATAGCCCTGGCTGCTTCTGGGCAGCATGCTGTCTGTACCTGCACACCTCCCAGCCCCTGCACAGCATCGATTCAGGTGGTCCAGTCATTCCCATAATTTCTGTGGAAAGTTTGACTTATGGGACGCCAGGCAGAATGCACCTGTGATTGTCCCCTAATTCTCACAACCCTACCTTTCTCTGTCCCTGCCAGGCATAGATGATGTGTGGTGGTTTCAGAGTACTACTTTAAAACCTCATGAGTCAAACCCTAGTATCCCTTAATATTTTCTCCCAGCATGTAAGTGGTGCCTCATGCTGTTTTCTTCCGTGACCTCAATATCCAATTCCTGTTCCTCCTGGTTGCTTCACTTGAAGAAATAATACCATCTGTGGCAAAGATAATACTCTGTAGCAGCTCCACAGTACACATAGTCATTCTGATTTCTTCCACCAAACCCCCCACACAAGGCAGAGCGAGGTGCCATGTGTAACCCACATGTTCAGCTAATACAAAAAACCTTTAACAGCAGCTCTTTTAAAACCTCAGACTAATCCTATTAACTCCTAGCAAAGATGTTGATACACCCAGTTCTATGCCTTCCACAGGTACAGAAATGCTCCCAGGGCACTCATACCCTCACAGGCAAGCACACAAATGTTCTCCCACACGCACGCCTGTTCACACCCCCACCCCATGCAGTAATTGCACTCGGTTCTGCTCAATAGTGTTTTAGTGGGAGAGGTGAGATGCACATACGTTGGTAGGGTGTAAAGAGAAAGAAGAGCTCCAGGTCTTCGTCAGAGGCTGGCGCAGGCTTCTCAGAGCAAGTCTTCAGTGCAGCTGTGATTTTATCTCCCATGTCCAGTTGTCGTTAGCATCAATTGATGATTTCGTGGCATACAGATAGCACGATGTGATCTCTGTTGTCTTTCTCCTTTCCCCTGGGGTTAGGCACTGCTTTTTCTCATTACGTTTTTGCTGAAAAGTGTTTATCATGGCAGATAATCTGAAAGCTCCGTCTTGAAATCATTTGTCTTTTAGCCAAGGGAGTAGGAAGTGTCTCACAGTTTCAATCTCTTCTCTCATTTTAGAGTCATTCTTCATTCTCACACTACTGTACTTCAGCTGTGGCCATCCAGCTCTAAGTTGTGGCCTGTATTTTTGCATACGTAGGAAAAAAAAATATCAGACTTGGCATAAAAATTTTGGGCGTAGGAGAAGCTGTTAAGGGGTCACATTCCTTACTTCAGGCTCCCTAACTGCCTGTTAGACTAAGTCTGTCTGCCTTCACATGGCAGGTTTGATGCTGGCAGAGTTACAGATGCCCTTACCCTCAACAGTGAGTGTCTGCTCCATCGGTAGCATGGTTAGACAAGAAGGCAGAGCTCTATAGAAGACAACACTATTTTCATTCAGATTTCGGGTTTGAAACTCTGATGCTTTAAAGCACAGAACTGGCTGCTTCAAATCAAGTGGCATGAAATGCAGCGACTTTTTCTGCACTTTGTTTAGAAGCGAGGAAGGAAAACAATTCTGTTCCGTAGATAATTTGATGGAAGTCAGTGTGTCACGCAGAGAAAAACTCAGTAAGATTAAGATTTTTTTTATCTCTTGGGAACCTGAAGACTTTTTTCATTGTAAGCTACTGATGAAAAATTGAAGTTTCCTTTCTTCCCCATGGAATGCAAATTCCAATTCAGAATATTGACATTTTTGATCAAAACATGGCTTTTTGATGATCTCAAAATCAAAGCACTTAGTTTTACAGAAGGAACATAAAATGTTCTATTTTAAATTGTTTCAACAAACTAAATGTTCCTGTAACACAGGTGCTTACAGGAATTGCTTCCTGGCTTGATTATGGCTCCAGTAATACATTGAGACACAAGACTAATACAGGATGCTGCCTGAAGTTGACCAGACAAAACTCACCGCATTGTCTTATGGTTTTTATAGGTCTCCAGTTGCACCCATCACGCAGTGGAGATGGTGGTGTTGGAAAAGCAATCTGTGAAAGCAATTGTGGTGGTTTAAACCCTGCCGGGACCGGGCACCACTTGGCCGCTGCCCCCCTACCCCCCGGACGGGAACGGGAGAGGTAGCAAAATACAAACCCTGCGGGTTGAGATAAGGAGAATTTAATACAGCGATGCAAAAGCAACAATCACAACAACAGTAACAGCAACAGGGATAACAGTGTACAAAACAAGAGGTATAAAGGTACAGACCGCGTGGATACAGCTACAGACACAGAGCGAGGCAGCCCGGGTGAGACAAAGCCGGGACTGCGCTGCCCGCGCCTTGAGTACCGGACATGATGTCAGCATGGGATCGAATAGCAACTCCTGGTGAAAATTAACCCTATCCTGGCTGAACCAGGACAGCAATTTCCTAGGGAAACATAGTTGAGAATCAGTTAGGCACAAGCATGCATTATTTTCCAGGAAAAATGAAAAAGCATTTGTGAGGAACATCTTCATACAAGCCTAGTATGGATAGCAGGGAAGGGGAACAGGAGTGGTATCATCTGTGCGTATTCCCATTGTACAATTTTGTTGCTGCTTTAATGACATGTATAGTCACCTTTTAAAATCAGCTGCATTGTGTCCATGCATGGCAGCATGGACCCGCATGTCACCTCTTGTGCGGGGACCCATATACGACAGCCTGCTTCTACATGCATGCAAGGGTCAGAGTTAATATTGTGATAGCTCAAATCCACAACACAGAAACCTGCAGGATTCAAACACTGGTCAAGAACAGGAGTAACATATCCTGATATCCTACATACACACATACATTGTTACACACATCGATGCTAAGGTGCATGCAGGACTTGCAACACCTTTTCCTATAACCAGCATTATCAATATAGGCTGGGAAAGGACATGCTAGAGAGCAGCACCATGGAAAAAGACTTGGGGGTACAGGTGGATGAAAAGCTGGACATGAGCCACCAATGTGCACTCACAGCTCAGAAGGCCAATCGCACCCTGGGCTGCATCAAAAGAAGTGCGGCCAGGAGATCAAGGGAGGTGATTCTGTCCCTCCACTCTGCCCTGATGAGACCTCACCTGGAGTACTGTGTCCCAGCCTTCAACACAGAAAGGACATGGATCTGTTGGAGCATGTCCAGAGAAGAGCCATGAAAATTATCAGAGGGCTGGAGCACCTTTCCTATGGAGACAGACTGAGAGAGTTGTGGTTATCAGCCTGGAGAAGAGAAGGCTCAGGGCGTACCTTATACTGACCTCCCAATACCTGAAAGGGAATGGATCTGTTCACAAGGGTTTGTAGCGATGGGATGAGGGGTAATGGTTTTAAGCTAGAAAAGGGTAGATTTAGGGTAGACATTAGGAAAAAGTTCTTAGAATGAGGGTGGTTGAACACTGGAACAGGTTGCCCAGAGAGATGGTGGATGCCCCATCCCTGAAGACATTCAAGGTCAGGCTTCATGGGGCTCTGAGCAATCTGACCTAGTTAGAGATGTCCCTGCTTATTGTAGGGGGGTTGGACTAGATGACCTTTGGAAGTCCCTTCCAAACTAATACATTCTATGATTTTCTTGGAATTGCCCTAGGACCAGACATACTTACTTATTGGTTTAATCCCAAACACACATATCATTCAGTCCTGCCACTCACAAATCATCCCAGCTCCCTTGAGAAAGCAGATCTGGCAGCCTTGTCTCTGCCGAGACAGAGGCTGCAGTTTGTGCCAAGGAGAGAAATCCTGCCAAAACATTGAGAACAGCCCTGGGCTCATTCACATTTTCTTCTGTTCCTAAGGGGAAGGAAGAAGAAAAAGAGAAGGAAAAAAAAAAAAAAACCAGCATCTGTGAATTTATTGACTCTCCCTTAAGAATCTCTGGAGCAGTAAATTCCACCTTCATGGCACTGGCTAATTAGGCATTTATTTAACTCTGTTGCTGTGGGTTTTTTTAATGACTCACCACTGTTGTTTGAAGTTCACTGTCTATTATTTGCAATAAAAACCTCTGTCATGTTTTTGCCTCATTATTCCTAACAAATAGTGCATTTCCTACACCCCCCCCTCCCCAACCCCTCCCTCTCCTCCTGCCTTGCTCCCTGCCACCCTCACCTCTCTGACTTGCACTCCCAGAGTTTCAAAGACCAGCTGTTATCATTTTGTCGGCAGAGTGCTTTTGAAAAACTTCTGTCACGGGCTCCAGCACAGCAGGGGCTGCTGAATAAAATATCAGCCCTTCAAAAGGGAATTAAGGCAGAGAACAAAAGTAACAGGGAGAACAAGGAGAGGAGAGGCTGGTCCTGCAGTCCCCTCCTGCCCAGCAGTTTGAAAGAGGGAGCCCTGCGGTGTCACTCCCAAGCAGTGACCTGCAGATGCACCTGACAGATGTGGTGGCCAGTTACTCGATGATAATTGCCTTTGGCATGAGAAAGGCAAGAAGCAGTGAAGCACTCTTGTTAGCGAAGTAATAGCACAACACTCTTAGTTCAGTGGCATGGAGCTCTTGAGCATAAGTTTTACTTGCTCCCAACTACGACTTGCAGGATTTGACTCCACTCTGACTTCCTTACACTTGCCCAAGCTTCACTATGGAAGCATTTCTTTCAGCCCAAGAAAGAGCTTTAAAGCTTGTTAATATTTTTTCCAGATAAAACACATTTTTTCCCAAACCAAGTAAAAAAAAGGGAAGTGGATTAATGCACTTGCTTTCCACTGATAATTTCCAGATCAGCAAATACCACTCCTATCTTCAAGAAGGGCAAGAGGGAGATTTGGGCAATTACAGTCCCATCAGCCTTATCTTGATTCCTGGGAAGGTGATAGAACAAATGCTTCTGGAAACCATTTCCAAACATATTAAGGATAAAAAGAGAGTAATTGCAAGTAATTAGCATGGATTCATGAAGTAGAAATCGTGCCTGACCAACCTGATAACCTTCTACAATTAAACAACTCGTTTAAAAGATGAGGGAAGGGCAATAGCTATTGTTTATCTTGGCTTTAGCAATGCGTTCAGAACTGTCTTCTATAACATTCTCAATAGCAAACTGATGAACTACAGATTAGGTAAGTGGAGACTGAGGCTGAAATCTAGCCGAAGTGCTGGGCTTAAAGGATTGTAATAAGTGGCTTTGGCCTGGATGGAAGTTGGTCACTAGTGGTGTTACTCCAGACAGTCCAATACCATTTAACATCTTCAGTAATGACATGGACAATGGGGCAGAATGCACTACCAGCAAATTTGCAAAAGATACAAAACTAGGAGGAGTGGCTGATACACCAGAAGATTGTGTTGCCACTCAGAGGCACTTTGGCAGGCTAAAGAATTGAGACGATGGGAACCTCAAGAAGCTCAGAGGGCAACACAGAGTCCTCCTCTCCAGAGGAGAGAGAACCTCGTACATCAGTACATACTGGGATCCAACTGGTTGGAAAGCAGAAGCTCTCAGAGTCCTGCTGACTAACAAGCCAATGACGAGCCAGCAGTGTGCCTTTGTGGCAACAGCAGTCAGCAGCCTCCTGTGAAGAAAAACATTGAAAACAGGTCAAGATAAGTGCTCCTGCCTCTCTAACAAGTACTGGGCATAAAATGTTTGAGGTGCTATGCCCTGATCTGGGCTCCCCAACACAATAAAAATACGGAGTAAGTCCAGCAATGGGCAACTAAGATAATTAAGGACTTGGCAAATTTGATATATGAGAGGTTGATAGAGTTGAGATTGTCTAACCTCAAGAGGAGAAGGCTTAGTGTGAATCACATCAGTATAAATACCTGATGGCAGGTAGTAAAGAAGACAGAGTCAGACTCAAGTTAGTGGTATCCAATGAAAGATCGAGAGGCAGCAGGTGCAAATTTTAATACAGGAAATTCCCTTTAAATATAAGAAAAACATTATTTTTTTTTTACGGTAAGAATGGTCAAACACTAGAAGAAGTTGCCCGGAGAGGCTGTGGAGTCTCTAGCCTGGCAGCTAGAGACATGGTCTTGAGCTACATGCTCATTGACCAGTAGAGTACAGTAGGGAAGTTAAATTAGACAGTCTCCTTCCAGCCTAAATAATTCTGTGACTGGAGGTCCTCTGATCACCAGCCACACTTCAGACAGATTTCAGAAGAGTCTGATGACAACTAGGAATAAAGAATTTTTCATTTAACCTAAAATGAGATGTCAACAAATTCAGAATGATACCAAAATGAAGAAATCAAAACCCACCCCTTTAACCACAGCTTCTCTTTGAAGCTCTGCTTATGCTCTGCCATTATGCAGCATGTTTATCTCAAAGAAGAAATACTGGCTATTTTGGAACCCTTGGCCAGTGTAGAAGAGTGTCCACAGGGAAGGATGTACAACCACAGTTGCTGTTGCTCTTTTTCAGGCTCATTACAAAAGCCCCATGTCACAGGATGCCTTCTGCCTCACCAAGGAGACCAGTTGGTGAGTTAAGACATCTCACCATTGTGTGGTTTTCTGCCATCCATTGTGAAGTTTTAGCTTAGGTAGTTATTAAGATGCCTTAATCAGACTTGTGCTTTCCAGGCTTTCAGTTCTCCAAATAACTAGACACTCAGTGTGAATCCTTTATTCATAACTTAACCAACCTACCCATATTTGAATCTATCCTTCTAAATTAGGTCACTCCAACTCTTGATTACGTTCTTGTTCTGCACTCCATTCAACCTGTCAGATATTCTAGAAGTCAGGTGCCCATTTAAAAGTGGTTGCCCTAGAGCTATGTAAAGAGGTTGTTCCTCCTACCTTCACACCATGACACTTTCAAACATGAAGTCCCAAAATGGAGCACTCTTAGATTTACTCTCTGCTTAGCAGCTCCCATAGCTGCTTTCAGCATCACCAGCTGCTGTGTTTTTGGTTTGTGCAAAGTAAATGCATGTTTTGGATGGAATAGGTGAACTTTATATATATATATGTGTATGTGTGTATACATATATATATAAACATGTTACATACACCTATGTGTGTGTGTGTAATTAGGTTCCTCCTACCTTTGAAAAAAAGTGATTTGGAGCAGAACATTTCTGGAACTTATGGCCAGCTCACCCAAGTGAGTATAAATATACTTTCAAATTTCACCACATCTCACTTCAGTGTATTAAAGGCTGAATAATGTATTTTTAAACATTTTACTTAGAAGTTTAAAAGCAAAACAATTAATTTCACTCAGAACCAAAGAACGTGATCTCCTCCAAAACCCCCCAAATTTTTGTCAACTTCTCTCAATAGACCAATAATTTCTTTAAGAAGAGGAAAAGTACAGACTCATTGCAGTCCTACTTCTATATTCAGCCTTAATCAATTACAATGGCTTGTATTTGCCAATTAAATGTCATCTCACTAGATTCTGTTTTTTCTAATGATCTGGCTCCTCATTAGTGAGTTTATACTAACTTTTCCACCATATTCAGTGTTCTCAAATTGTTATTTGCAGTACCACCCCTGGTCTGGTGACATCCTGCCTCAAGACAGACACACATCAATTATAACTGTTCCAGTGGAGAACAGGTATGACTGGAGGTCTACAAAATGTAACTATGAATAAAGATCAAAAAGGTTGGCCTCATTCAGGAAAAGAAAGTAGAAAGGCGCAAGATGACATGTAAAGCTTCATTAAAAAGTTGAATTACTAAATGTTCTGTGCGTCTGTGGCAGACCAAGCAAAAACCTCCAGGATATAACTGCAGTAAAAGAGTTTGATTTAAACATTAGGAAAAGCTCTGCTGCTGGAAGGATAGACAGAGACTGAAGCTGCTTAGCTAGAGACGGCACCGAGAATATAAGTCTGTGCAGTGTAGTGTTGACTCAGTCTTTAAGAATGGCGGAGTAACAAATGAAGTTGCAACATCACAGGCATGATATAGACCTTAGAGGCGAAGAGTGTCTGTTTTGAAACAAAAACTGATTTTACTCACACTGTCTTTGCTACCTGTTCACAAAATACTAAGGTATATGAGTAGAGGTGTTCTGACCAGCATTCAGACAAACTTGAAGGCTTTTCTTTTTCTCTCCTCTTGAACTAGGCATCCTGAGAAGCTGAAAGTAGATGGGCTGGGATCTGAATGACCTGCTACTCCAGGTGCCAATACCACATGCCACTCTTACAGACCACTTTCTCCTGGTCATTTTGGTCCTCGCCAGGCCAGAAGGTCATCCAAACCTTTTCATTTCTTCTTTATTCATACCAGTTTTGGTATATCTATTAGTCCTCTTTCATTCTTTTCAGTTATGCTACCTTTAACCATAAAATCATGAACCATTATTGTAGCTTCTCTCATTCTAACATAAGAAATACACATTACTAGCCTTCCTCTTTCCAATTTCTCCTGGTTGCCTCAAAACAGCTAGTGAGAACATACAAGGCAAGTGTTGTTATCAGGGATAGACTGAGAATTTCCTAGAAAGCAATGTGGAACCTGTTCCCTAGGTAAAGAAGAATGCAATCTAAGAGTTTCTCTCCTTAATTATTAATAATCTGCCATGTATCAGGGCCCAAAGGCATTTTCACACTATTGCTTCTGGTTTAATAACACCAGACATGAAGAGCTACATGGAGTATTTTCCTTCAAAAAGGTCCAGCTGAGACAAGTCTGTGAGTATTAAATTATGAGGGATGCCACCCTCACATGAGTAGCTGGATGAGCGTGTGGTGAATTGAGGCATGAAGTCTTGCTCCTGGACAAAGTGTGGACACAGAGTAGCATTAGCATACATGGCTCTGTGGCTAGATTTACTGGCCTACTATCTATGAAGAGATGTATTAAAAGGTTGGGAGATGCATCTGGATTTGGGAGAGGTAAATAAACAGGAATCTGCATTTCTGCCTAAAAGAGATAAGCTTGGCACTAGGGGACATATAAACATCAAGGCAATCCACATCACAGTGAGTGGATCCTTTTGTTGCAGAGCTTTAAGACCCTGATGGGAAAGGCAGAATGAAAAGACAATATATTACCTCTGCCTATAGTCTAATAGCACTTTTCAGCTCAGTCCTTGGAACTCTGGTATAAACTGTTCCTGGGGGAAATCTGAAAAAGGTGACTTTGAGATTTAAGTTTATTGCCAGTAGGGCCCAATCCACTGCACCAGGATCTATGCCACCCCTGGAATGAACACATCTACAGTGCCCATGACTGGGAAGAGGCTCAAAATTGCCACTCTACACTTAAATTGCTGATCAGGTTGGGATTCAGAAAGCTAAAACTTCAATTCCAAAACATAGCCTGAGGCCACAGCATGTCTGAAGCACAGGTTTGACAGAAGGGGCTCT
>VYZX01019738.1:15753-34412 GCA_013401335.1 Brachypteracias leptosomus | reverse complement strand
ATTTTAAAAAAAACAGTGAGTTACTTAACAGCAGCAAAGATCCTTTTTTTTTTTTTTTTTTAGATTCTCAGGAGTCCCACTGTCCAGGCAACATTATACGATAACATTCATCATGTTTCCAAGGCAAAAAAAGACACAGCCAAAGCCATCATCCCATGGTTTACAGTCTTTCGTTTTCGTTGTAAATGGAGTTAAGTTGTGACCAAGCAACACAGTTGGCCAAAAGGTTAGGAGCCAGACCCACAAAGGAGACTCTTAACACCCATTTTCTCTGTACCTTAAGAGCTTGACTTGTGTCTCCTCATGATCCAATTACTCTAGGAAGAGGCAATAGGTATCAGGAAGACTAGCCAAAGCAGATCCTGTGCCACCACACCTTGATTGCTTATTCTCCCCAACCCAAAGCTCAGAGGATGGCAGAGCAGCATAAACAATTCAAGTCAACATTGCCAAGCACTATCATCTATCCACTGACAAAAGATTCATAGCATTTGAGATAGTTAAATGTTCAAGCCTGGTAGTCATGAGGAAATGATTATAATTTTCTCTAGCTTAAAAGGCAGGAAAGATTAAAACACTTTGACAAAGGCTTGAGGCTTTGCTTCAGTTTCAGAAGCTGCCACCTCTCCTTTCTATCTCACAGTCTAATACCTAAAAAGTAGTATTACGTGTCACACTAAGCAGTGGCAGAAGGTCTCTTAGCTCAAGGAAAGCTCTAACTTCTAGGTCACTTAACACATAGAAAGAGGAACAACAACTATCACAGTCCTGCTGCTGCTGAGATCAGACCACCATGAGTAGCATTACACAGAGGATGGGACTACCTCAGAACATTCAGCCAGAGAAGCCACAGATAAAACATCTTAGACTCCCAGGTGATGACCTCAAGCCAACACTCAAGTTACCTATCTTCCTATCCCTGTTCCATGGGGAGCAGTTATAAAGCTGCTTCGTACATCTAATAATCTTTTTGAAAACCAATTACTGTTTACCACTCAGGTTTTTGCAATCAGATAACAGGTTCTTTATCGTCAACTGCAGGTTTCAGTTTTATCATTTCCACCACGTGAGCTCAAAAGAGATACCTGCAGAAGATTCCCAAAGCCTGCACATAAAAATGCTGTGTAGACAGACAGCAAATGTGGTTTTGCAAGCTTGTGCTTGTCCCAGACCTTTCTTCCTTTCATCCAGAAAGGTCACAAGCTGCTGCCCCCTGTCACGCCAGTTTTAACTGCTCACACATTGCGCTCGAAAACTGATCTCTGGAGTGAGAGTGTAAGAGTTGTTTCAGGAGAGTTTTCACAGACAAACTAAAGATGATATTGTAGTCCTGGATTGGAAAGAGGTCATTTTTCTGACCCCCATGGCCAGGTTGGTTTTACTGCTGAAGCCTCTATAGTGTAAAAACTTGTTACAAACCTCCACTTACCTACAATGGAAGCAGAGGCTTAGTTTAGCAAGCTGGCACGCTAGTCCAGAGCCCAATGGTCTGGTAGGTTTACTCCTCCCTCCAGCCATACAGCAAACACAGGCACTTTCCTTAGAAGCTTTAGCTTATCCATTTCTAATGCTGGTTCAATGACCTCTAGAGTAACTGGGTGAGAGATAACCAGCTTTTATTCCTAGCTGCTAATGTAAGGTACATCCCACCAATTGCCCTTCTCTTAGGAGAAGGATCAGGCCTTAAGAGCAGGTAGGATCAGGTCTTAGAGAAGCTTACAGCAATCAGAAGCTTAGCTGCTTTAGCCAGAGAGGGGCTGTTTACTGACATGGAGTATGAACACAGCTGTGAAGCGGGTACCTAGAGCACCCAGACCCTGGAGAAAGAGCAAGACACTTCATAGCCTTGTCTGTGTGCATTATGGGCTCAGCCTCCCCCTTAGAAAAAGCATTATGAGATCTACCGCACAGGTGAAACAGAAAGAATAGCAAGGAGAGAAAAACCTGCAACCCTTTGAGCCACAGCTTTAGCAAGTAACAGCCACCTCAGTAGAACAGACAATTCACACTAAGGAGCTTGCAGCCTCTCTTTTACACTATTTTCACACCATTTTAAACTGCAGTGAATCAGGCCCCACAGGTACACAACAGAGAGGACTAAGGGAGAGCAGTGATAGATTGGGAAAGCAAAGTTCTCTCAATTTTACACTCGATCACTCAGCTTTATCTAGAGACAAGAGCAAATCTCATTCCATGTAATTCACTTATCCACAGCACTCAGAAGGGAAATCATTGCAACACTGTTTGTGGGAAGGGTGAGAGGCACACTTTTCCAGCAACAGCCAAAGACGTGATGGTCTCCTAGCATAACCACATCTCTAAAGCTATTAGGAGCCACTAAGATCAAAGAAAAGAAGCACCAGAGCATCCAAAACTTACTTCCCAAAGGAGTTCCTTTCCACTTTACTAGTTCCATTCTGTTCTCTCTGTCCAAAAGTTTATAAAAAAACCCAACCCACTTGCAGGAGAACCCTTTTATACCCCTAATTGAGCTGCAATTGGACAGAAATAAGTCTTGTGCCCTGCCCACTTCAGGTAAGGCTGCTACATCCTTCATGGGATGGGCAGTGAGAAAATCCATTTGCACCTTGCAGCCTATCCTCCTCATTTAAATTGTCAGCACCTGCTCCACATTTATCCACTTTTTATTTGTTCTGAAATGAGTTTCCTAAATCCATCCCTACTTCCTAAAGAAAAATAACCAGATTTCAGAATGTAAATAGATGAGGCAGCATCTGGAAAAAAACTCTGCAGTACCATTACTGGGTAAGAATAATATTAAATGTTATGTCTCCCTTAAAAAAACCCAACCAAACAAACGAACAAAAAAACCCCCCAAAAAAGTGTGCAGAGGGAAAGGAAATGCCTGAATCACACAAAAGGCAAAGTTTTTTATTGCCTGCTCACACAGTGCTGAGCAATAAAATGTACTACTTGACAAATAATGCAAATGCTTTCTATAGTCTTATATGCACGTATGTGCAGCATTTTTAGGCTTCTGTGCAAACAGAGCAATTTTTGATCACATCTCAAAAAGAACTTATTGCATTGTGCATGTAAATATGTAGATGTAAGCGCTAAGCACAGCACACAAGGAAATCAGATGCATTCACTGTAAGAATTTGGGACAACCACACTGGCAAACATCTGCAGTCCCTCCAAGCCTCTGTGGCTCCAAGGTCAAAAAGTTGCACAGAAAGGAAGGTAGTTACCACCCTGGGACTTCAGATACTTTCACTTTGTGACTCAGACTTTACAAAACACAGGACTTGAGCAGCAGGTTAAAACTTTAAAAGCTCATCTGAACAGAAAAACAGTCCCGTGCAAAAAAGATGCAACTAAAGGAGGGAAAGCATGAAATAAGACAGAAGCTTGAGGAAGGGAAAGAAACTGGAAGCAGAAGATCTCAGCCTATAAATACTGCCTTCATCCCTGAAGAATTTTCTTTGCTTCTCAATCCCTTCCCTTTCAATGAGTAGCTGGTCTAGCTATCTGGACTGATTAATACTGCAGTAGCTAATCTGTAGTAGCTGCCCAAGTGCACAATTTCACCTCAGATCACATCTACAATGATATAAGTGCAAGCACAAAAAAAGCTGCCACAGAGCAGTTAACACACAGCAGATCTACTGCATAGCTTACCACACAGCGGTTCACTTTTGTTGACGTACTCCATAGCCAGCTCAACTAGATGAAAGAATTGAAAATATAAAAAGCTACTTGCTTGTACAGCTAGCTTACAAAATTGTCTTGTTCCTGGTATGTTTTGAGTTTCCAAGGTATCTCTGCCTACAAAAGCGCAGTCATTCTGTGAGGCAGAGCCATGTAGATGTCACAGGTGTCACAGAGGACATGGATGTTTTGATCTCTTCAACTGAGAACTCTTTAGTGTTGGGGTTTTTTTAATGTAAAATAAAAACATTTTCGATAGAAAGGGTATGGAAAAGTCAAATTATAAAAAATCAGCGGTTTAGTTCTATTTTCCAAAGAAGATAAATACAGCAAATAAACAAATGACAGATAGGAAACAGTGGGAATTATGTTTTATAAAAAGCTTTCTAGTGTTAGTTATCTGAGATATCTTTTGTTTATTTCGATAGTTCATTTTGTCTCTGAACTGCCCGTCTTGTGTGAATAAAATTTTCACCTTGGGGATCTACTGCTACAGATTTTTTGCATGAGTGAG
Source organism: Brachypteracias leptosomus (assembly GCA_013401335.1). Classification (NCBI taxonomy): domain Eukaryota; kingdom Metazoa; phylum Chordata; class Aves; order Coraciiformes; family Brachypteraciidae; genus Brachypteracias; species Brachypteracias leptosomus. Next base: position 30,226 of record VYZX01019738.1, on the reverse strand, counting down.
ATTTTCAAAACACTTTAACATTAACTCAGTTCTACTTCCCCCTGAAGTCAGGAAGTAGCATTTTATCATCAATGGCAATGAAAAGAAGATAAAGCTGATTTAGAGTGCTTCTAAAAATCACCCTCTCATAAATAATTTTCCTCTTCTGATGGTTTGCACCTGTGAATGTGCATGTACCAAACATGCTGAGGCATTTAGGAATTTGGGGGACAAAAGTAGCATTTGTGGTTCAGGTCCATGTTGCAAATACATTTCAAGGAGAAAAAAAAGTATAGGAATTGTGCATGAAACAAAAAGAAACTAGGAGCTTTTGTTCAGAACTACAGAGTGTCTCCATATGAAAAGCTGATCCAAGGTAGACCTGTTAAAGATAATAGGATAAAATGAAACCAGAAAACATTTAGTCTGGATGAAGGCAAACCTTCCCCCACTGAAATTTATAAGCTAGCTATTTTTTACAAGTGGGAATAAAATAAACAGAGTTCTGTCCAGTTGACAGCTGCATCCAAAGAGAGTGATACAACATTTACTATCTATAGTTACAATTCTGCATCACCAAACAACGTGCTGCAGCGTACAGGAGCCTCAGAGTTCCTTTAAACTGTGCTGGCTGCTTGCAGAGGAGATACAATGCTCAGCAGCAAGAAATAAAGGAATATTATGAATGATGGTAAATTTCTTATTTTATGTCTGAGAAAGCTGGTACAGAAAAGAGAAATGGTGTGTCCAGCAGTCTAAACCAGATCCCAAGTCCACAGTTTTTTTCTGCTCCTAGTAATGAGCAGGGCATTTAGTTCTGTCAGACTTCCATGAATGGACCTGTATTGAGATATGATGATTTTTAATTGCGGCATTCCTATGTCTGACATGGTGAAGGAGAGGTAAAGAATAAGACAAAGCAGTTTCCAGGCCTATGCCTGAGAAGAGGAACTCAGCTTTGTTGTGGTGCACTCCTGCCCCGATCCCTCACAGCTCCATTTGCACAGTAACTTCCTGAGGGGATGGTTACTTTTCATTGTAAGCTCTCACTGTGCTGTCTAAGCAGCACTGTGGGGGCCATGGTACGATGACGAGTTACACTTGTCATCAACATTGACGCAAGACAAGGAAGAATCCCTGCCACTTCATGGGTCCAGAGCAGCGGAGACCCAGCCTTATAAAACTGACATGCTGTTCTGCGCATTAGTAGTGGCTGTACATCCACAGCAGTGACCAAGCCAGGCCACGGCTGGGGGCTCATTTAACAGTGTGTCCCTCTGATACAAGCTCTGCATTGGAATAGGGCATCTCCGAGACAAAGGGGATGAGCTGGAAACACATCTCACCTCTCCCATCGGAGATCTAAGCCCCGGGATGAGAGCAACGAAAAGCAGAAAGCATTTCGTGACACTCTGAAAGAAAAACCAGAGTACTTTGACATGCCATGAGCCATGGTCAGCAGCACAGAACATAGGGATGTGCTGTCAGAAGACAAGATAGTGAGAGGGGAAAAGAGGCCAGACAGACATTTGCTGATGTTGCAAGCATGTCCTGGGCATCTGTGTGTTTGCTGTGAGGAGAGCAACTACTGTCCCATCTCTCTCACTCCCTCTGATCACGTAATATTCATCAGCTTCCCTTCCCCTTCTGCCTGTGGGGATGTTGGGCTCCCACGGTGGCTGCAAAATCACACACTCTTCCAGCACCAGGGCCTGCCGAGCACTCACTCAGTAGCATACGCAAGGGAGAAAATAACTGAGGGGGTTGGGAAAAACCCAAGCCCTGAGGGCATCCTTCATTTGAAGGACATAGCATCATCTTCTACATCAGGAATCCTGGAACATCTCTCCTCCATAGCTTTGTGCCAGGTTCATCACAAGGGCTGCTCTCCTGATTTTACTCCGACTGGATGCAGACCACAGGCATGCAATATTGCAGCAGACACCATTGCTGGCAGCACTGGACTTGCTCAGGGTGTTTCTTCAGCTTCCTGAGACTGCAGACAGCAGTGGTATGAAAGGGCAGAGTTCTCAACTTATTTCAGTGCTCTCCATTTTGGCACATGCATGTGCATTATTATGATGAGGTTTAAAGATCATTTCACAAAGCTATTTTTGACTCTGCATGTGCATGCATGTGTAGATACACAAACTTAAACCTAGGGTTTCTTATCCTCTCCCATTTCCTCCTCCCCGTGGCATCTGTTTTCCCTCTTTCTAAGGCAGGAAGATATTAATTTTTTGCTCTGCTAGTCAGAAGATTAGAAGTATTAAGATGTATGCAGCATAACAGTGTTTATTTAGTTTGGTTTTTTTTTTAATCTGAAGGCCAAAGAGAACTTAATTTAATTGGTGGGAAGATAAAACAGGGCTGCATTTACAAACAGGTTATCTTTCTACTGTCAACTCATCTTGCCTGCTTTGTCAATCGGTTGAATTTAGTTGTTTCAAGCCTCCTAGTTTTACAAAGCTCTTCCTCTCCTTTCATTCCCGAATACCCTGCCTCTGCATAACATATTTCCTTCGCAGGTGTCTGCAGGTCTGTAGGAAAGTCTTAAAGGAGTGCATGATTAAAAAAACACGTTAAGCAAAGCTAGAAAAGCCCAGGGCCAAATACTTGCATGTACTATACTAATATATTACTTAGAAGATATAACAGACTCTCCATCTGCAGCTATCACATCTTAAGACTGGTTATTTTTCCAAGCATTGCATACAATTTTAAATGACTGAGGGGAGAGATGATGGAGTTTAAGACTGCCTATTTTAGAATGTGGCTAGATGACATGGACTACAATGGTGCATTCTGGCCCTAATTCTGTGATGGTGTGGATAGAGATGTGTAGGCAAAATGCAAGCAGTTAGTTTTCCAGCAAAAAACCCCACTCTGGCATGATTAAGTGACAGAAATGCCAAAACCTCCTTTTAGTCTAAACTCTCTTGAGTATTCGATATAACCTGCACAGTGGATTGAATTCTGTCTCTGCTGTCTGTAGCAGAGCCATGGCAGTACAGAGCCAAGAGTGCACAGTTTCAGAGGCACATTTTGCAGTCTGGCCTGACCTCTGTGTTGCAGCAGCTACAAGTTAGCAGTATGCAAGCCGGCAAATGCATATCTAGTTCAGGTACAGCTGTAGGAGCTACAGCCATATCTCGATTAAAATTAGATTAGCCTACCCTACATTAGGTAAGCTTCAGCCAACTCACATATGCTTCAGATAGCTATTTCCCCAGTCTCTCTTTAAGCCAGCACCACCATCATTATCAGGTTTGTCAGCACTTTAAAAAGATTTTTCTACATTTTTTATGACTGTACCCACACCATCCAAGGAGAGATTCAGCCTGGGCTGGCAAATCACAAAATCACAGAATGATAAGGGTTGGAAAGGACCTCTGGAGATCATCTAGTCCAAACCCCCAAATCAAACCTGGTTTGCCCAGGGCAGGTGACACAGGAATGTGTCCAGATGGGTTTTGAAAGTCTCCAGAGAAAGAGACTCCACAACCTCTCTGGGCAGCCTGTTCCAGAGCTCCATCACTCTCACAGTAAAGAAGTTTCTCCTGATGTTGAGGTGGAACTGCCTGTATTCCAGTTTGTGCCCATTGTCCCTTGTCCTATCACTGGGCACCACTGAAAAGACACTGGTCCCATCCTCTTGAAACCCACCCATCAGATATTTATAAACATTGATCAGATCTTGAATGACTTATTCAAGTCTTCAGATGAAATAACTCACCAAAAGACATTTTAAGGGCTAGATAGGCTCATATATACTAGTAGGCCAAACTGATACTTTGAACTGTATTTTAAATATACTACAGTCACTACACAGGACAGAATAGCATCACACTGGGACTTTCTATCTGGTCTTTTCCCTGTACTTGCATTTTAAAAAATCCTATCAATCTGTTTCTCAAATTTTGTTTGGGGCACTGCAATACATCCGTGATTACACAAATAATTACACCTTAGGTTGATTCTAACATTCGAGGCTGACTTCAGAATGTTGTGCTCTTGATCAGTACTGTTCCCATACTCAAAGCTTGAAGACCGAGCAGTTTTTGTGCTCCTTCCCTCCTGCTATTGTTCTGTCACTACCACAAAGACAACAGATGTTCACAAACAGGGTCTTACCTTCCAGCAAAGAGCAAAGGCAATATTCAACATTTAAATGGGATTGGTGGCTGAGAGAGGCATGAAAGCTGCTGGTGAATGTGAATGTGTCAGTGAATGACAGATGTGATAGACAGAGCCTGAACTAGTCAAAGAAATTCTTAAGAGTTCAGCAATACTCTGCTTATGAGCATGCAATATCTTGGTCTCCATCTCTCAAACTGAAATGAAGATGTATGCTCTATTGCCTTTCTGGTCCACTTGGCTTACCTCACCTGGGATTATTTACCACAAGGAATGCACCTGGAATCAGCTGTGACAGTTCAATTCCTCTTTGTCTTCCTTTTCTGTTTCCTTCACTTCCTAATTCAGGTTAGTCTAAATGAGATCCTGGATTCCCCTGGTGATTCGGTCATATCATAAACACAATACAGAGACCAGTGAGTCAGCAGGAAATGAAAAGGAACAATTCACCCACCCTTTTTCTTACCGTCCCTATCTCCTAACACTCCTTTGCCCATGAAGAAGCTACAGCTCTCTTAAGAAATGTATTAAGTGGTTGTTCTCCCCATTGTAAAAAAAATAAAATAAAATTAAATCCAGCTCAGAGGTAGGCAGGGTGGAGAGGAGGAAGCATAGAAGTAAATGCATCCCGCCAAGACATAGCTACTTTTACCATGCCACTTCACATTTGCTGTAATGAAGCTGCAATGTAACACTAAAAGAGAATGACTGACTACTTCCATAGTGGAGATGGAAAAGACTTCAGAACATCATACTACAGAGGTACAGAAGCCAGTCTGCTCTCATTGCAGGCACCATGTTAGATAAACACCTTTCTCAACTGGTCAAACAACACCCTAAACACAGTTAGAGCATTTGTCACCACTGTAGCATGAAAAATCAAGACCTAATCATAATGAGGTGGGGGAAGACAGAAAGAGGGAGAAATATCAGGCAGTCTCTAAAGCACAGTCTCAAGCTGCGGGACTGCTCACCCATCACTAACGGGGGGCATAGGCACTTCTCATGCCTCCTCCCACCTTTGTAAATGCATGCCTCATCTATACCAGTTGTGTAGGCTGCTCTAGAGCCCCATTCCTCTGGTGGTTACTCACTCCCCTCTAATTTTCTGCCTAGTTTCATTCACGGCCAGCTTATACCCATTTATTCTTGCACCAACATTGTCTTTTAGCTTAAAAAGCTCTTCTTTTTCATTGATGTTTATCCCCTTAATGTGTTCATAGAGAATGATCATATCCCTTCTCAGACTTTGTTTTGTTAGAAAGTGGAGCCCTTTTGCAGTCACCTCGCATATGGCAAGCTCCGCATTCTCCTGAACACCCCCCACAGCCCTCTTCAGCATCCATTCCTGCTGGAACCAGCTAGCCACATGATTAACTGGTGTTGAAGACAATACTCTAGATAATGCCTCAACAAAGCCTCATACTATGACATTAAAAATTCCCTGTCTGCCTCAGAAATCCTTCTCATCCTAAGATTGCATTTGTTTGTTTCTCACCTGCTTCCCAGAGGTGGCTCACAGTTGTACTAGCTGATCATAGGATGACTAATACCTCGGTCCTTTCCCCCTTCTGTCATTTCCAATTTATGAATTTATTTATTCTGGCACATAGCAGAAATTCTCATGTTAATCCCAAAAATGTAACCTTCCAGTCTGCACTATCTAATTTTATCCCATTTCTATTATCCTCGAGGTCACCCAATGCTTCCTTCACGATATTTCTTTTGTCTTGAAAGTCCCTCAGTTTTGTTTCATCAGCTAATTTCATCAGCACACTCCTTCTTTGCAATTTTATTCCTAATCCCTGTCTTCTCCAGCCTTCAGTAGTAATTTCCCATGTGCTATCACCTTTCTGAAGTCCAAAATAAATGAGATTTGACACAGTTTTTTTCTCTCTAGAAAGCTGCTTCTCTTCCCGAAGGAAAGTACTTTGTTAGTTTGTGATGGTTCCACTTTGGTAAACCTGGACTGCATTTGGTTCCCTTAACTCCCTGTCTGTAATTATTTTTACCTTCACAGCTTCCTTTAGTTCTTTAAAAAATGGGCTTATGCACATATAGACATCAGCACACTGTGAAAAAGGAGAATAATTTTAAAAGCACCAAATAACTGAAAACAGACAAAGAAATAGTTTAAATCTGGATCAGGGCATTTTTACCCTTTTTTTTAGTGTTATTGTTTCATCCCTCTTACCCACCCCTTCAAATCTGAGAAATTCTTATTATGATTTAACCCAGATGAATTATTTCCCATTCCTCTCTAAATTATACTACACATTGTTAGCCTAGCACTGCTGTAAAACCTTAAGAGTTTCACCAAGGGGCCCTTAAGCAGATACATACTGTTCATAAAGAGAGCTGCTGTAGAGGGCCAGGTTTGAGGGTGGGCATTGTTGGTTAGGAAAGGGTGGAGGTGGGTGGGTTATCTGCATACAGCAGGTATTTCCATCTCCTTTGAAACACTAGGAATACACATGCTTCATATGAGCCAGGAGTGTGTTCTCACAAGTAATGACTTACATTAATAAAGTTGTCAACCCCCAAGTGCTAGTGGCCTCTTTCCAGGTGCTGGTGGCTGAATTCAAAAGGACTGATTCACATAAGACTTGGAAAATAAAAATAAAAATCAAGAGGCTTATCAGAAGCTTTACCAACCCTTTTCTGCAACCTCATTAAGCTAGCCAAAGGAAAATGTTTAAAATCCTGGCTGCCATTGGAGACATGTAAAATCAGCTGGACAACACAGAGGTTAATAGGCTACAAAGACCAAGTGTTTGTAGTCTGAAAGGGTGCAACAGGATGAAACAGCTTAGCCCTAAAACTAGTGCTCTCATACATTATTTACATATATATATAAAAATATACATAATAAACCCTCAATTTCAGGCAAGATCCAGTGTACATCACCAACTGGTGAACACCCACTTCACATGTGAGGCTATGCTCTCCTGGGTAATGAGGACTGCAAGGTAAACCTGCAACATAACTTCTGCACTCTTGTGTGTCCTACCAGCACAACTTCTTCTTATGCTGCCATCTCAAAAATCCTAAGGCACTCCCTACCAGAAGAAGTGATTGATGAAAAATGATCCTGCTCACCTGAAAACAGCACCTGTTTCTGCTTAATTCTATCCTGATTTTCTTTGGATCATATGATCACACTGTCTGTATGTGAGCCTTTCCTAATGGCCATTGAGCCAATTGGGCAGTTTCAACCCCATTTGACAGAGGAGCACAAGTCTCAAAGATATTAAGGTCTGAACAGTCTTGTGCAAAAAGCCAGACAGGTAGAGGAGGACCTTTTAATTTCTTTATGGACCAAACAGCTGTTGTGTGTGCTTAAACACTGGAAAACCTACCTGAGGGGCTCTGTCTTGAGATACAAACCTGCAGGAGACTAAGCTTCAGTTTCACAGAACTAAGGTTTACATTAGATGTTCAGACCTCATCTGCCCTGGAAAGCTGAAGAAGTGGATAAATTACATTTTTATATGAGACAATAAAGCAAAATGCAAATTAAGGCAATAAAGAAAGAACTTTTTGGCCAGGGGTGAGACTCTAAATGAACCCTAAGTCATTAGTTCTGCCCATTTATAACCAACTATAGGTATAGTCCCATGTTGGATTCTATAGGACAGGGAGAACAGGAGACACATGACACCATTAAATTTTTTTTCACAAACTCTCATGTAAAAGATGCATTGCCCCAGATTTTGCTGTCAAGATACTGGATGGGAAAGTGCTAAAAAAGTTACCATAAGTTTGGTCTCTAGACTACAGCCTTCATAACACAGACATTTCTCTTGACCTCAAGTAAAGCCTATTCTTACCTCCCAGCCTCAGCTTGTTTCTCTTCTCCACACAGCAAGGAGGTGCTTGAGAGAGCCTATGGTTGAAAGAAAGAAGTGTCCCTGTATCCATGCTGTGAGCTATTTGGCTAACTCCTGGAGTCAAATGAAAACAAATGGGCCTTGATTTACCTGAACATTACTCTGTGTTCTGCTCATTCTTCTCAGCTTCATACAAACTTCTTACTTTTTCTACCTTCCCCTTTTCCTAAACACATTGGCAAAATCACGTTTAATTTCAGGAGCTAGTTAACATCTTGGTAAAAGGAAAACCTTTCTTAAAGAATTTACGTCTGTATCCTGCAATGCTTACAGTAAATATCCTTGAGGTTTTTCTTACTGAAATGGGCAATAGTAACCAGAACACCTCTGACATTTCTAAATATTTGCTCACACTAGCATATACATTGCTTTAATGCTGGAAAAAAACAGAATAGTCCCTTAAGGCAAGCTCATTTCTATTTGCATACAAGTAATAGTCCAGTTTGACTAAGCTACACAACTTTCCAGCACTTTTACATTAGTATGACTGCATCCATACTAACGGTAGCTGATAAAACAGCATAAAATCACTTTTCTAAATGAACAATTAGAAATGGACAGAAAATTTGCATAGAGATAGCAAGCTAGGGAGAGATGAAACCCTTCTCGCCTTTGGTTTATCTTTGTACAGCAAGAAAATAAAAATTGGTGCTAATGCATGTACAATTCTATAGGCATATGAAGTGGTATAAAAGTATTACCAAAAAGTCAAGTATTGGTGTTAATATTATGGCACATAAATTAAAAAAACACATTGTGGTTTCAGGTCTAGGGTAGAGCAAGAAGGCTGTCATGAGGGCCAGGGTAGAGAGGCATTCACTGGAGTGAAGTTGGATTCTGTCTCTACCCTGACAATTTCCTTCCTTATTCAAAGCAATTGTTTCTGCCTCTCATTTGCATAAGCACTTTGTTCATTAACATGCTGTAAAAGGGAAAATGAGCTGGGGGTGGGGAGAAGGAACAGGCCACTGATAGAATAAAAGTGTTTTAAATCCAGGAAGCAAGAAGGTCATATCAACCCCAGGACGATAAGAGCTGAGGTCAGTGAAGGCCATGGCATTTTGCTGTCAAAATTACTCAGAAAAAGGAGATGGAGCTGATGCTCATTTCTCACTCTTCTATATGCACTATTATCTCCCCTCTCCAGTTATCCTTGCTTCTCCCACTCCCTCCCATCGCTTTCTCTCCTTGCTGCTGTGTCTTTTAAGCCAGAGCTGTTGGGGCCAATTCTGGTCTCATCCCTGCTAGTTTCCATGTGCTGAGTCCATTTTCAACATCCCCAGCAGAGAAAGAACCAGCCTTCCAGGTTTATTGGTAACTGTCCTTGAGGGACAAATCCACAGCTGCTGTAGAGCAGAGCTGAGCACCTACCCCAAAATGGACCCCAGGGGGACACAGAAGAGGCATTTTGATCTGGAACAACCACTCTGCTGTGGTACATGCTAAGATTTATGCTAGATTCATGGATTCCATGGCAAGCGCACCCAAGATGGTGGAAGATGACAGAAAGTTCTGCCTGATGCTGCAGGCAGGATACGTGGACAGGTCATGCTTTCAACCAGTGGATATTGCTCATGTCACTGGCTTGAGATAACATCTGGCTTCTCACTCTTGCTCCTTCCCACTGACTCTCTCCTATTACAAGGAGAGTTTGCTGTTAACATGGATTCAGCCCAGGAAAGAACTCCACTTTCAGGGCTGGCCAGAATCAGACTGAACAGCAAGGAAACAATGGAAGGAAGAAAAAAACAAAAAAAAGAATAGGAATAAACAGAGAAGTGGGATGACACACTACATAGTGCCATTAATAACAAGGCTGAAAGGGACATCACAAGATCATAGTCCTTTCTGATGTCCTAACCATTCTTAGCATACCTGTCTAACCATATTCTCAAGAAAACACCAGTGGTGAACACTTCTTCCTCCCTACATGATGTGCTCCAGGGAGTCTCTCCCCCTTATCATTGGAGAAATTATCCCAGTGAATCTCTCATGTAATAAAAATCTGCAATTTTTGTCCTCATCAACAGGACAAGGAGAAGAGGGCTGTCTTTAGTTTTGCAGCAGCTTTCAGCATTTTGGAGGCTTTTCTCACCAGTGTTCATTGGCACACTTTAAAGGAAGAGGACTGCTAACTGTAGACAGGACTTGGACATAATTAGTCATGTAAGTGCAAATGACAGCAAATACTTGAGATCAGAACACACATTCATGTATTGTTTATATTAGACTATGGAAAAAAGTGAGTACAATGTATTAACTACCACATAGTGAGAAACAACTCATAACCACCTTGCATGCTTTTGCAGTGTATGTAGTGCAAATGGAGGAATTATTTAAGAAGAGCTAAACCAGGGAGCCTAAAGCTCCTGTTCTCTCTCTCCTCTGCCTTTCCTACACCCTTTGGGTTCATTATTCTGCAGCTGGAACCCATCAGGTAACATAGGTCATGTGAAGACTCTTGATCTGATATCTCAGCAATCTTCCAGTAGTCAGTATAGGAATGAAAAAGATCCCCCTCCAACCACCATCAGTGTCCACAGAAGCAACATCTCCTAGAACCCAGCAAAAACGTCCAGAACAGGGTGACTTCCAAACTGTATGAATAAAGGTTTGCTGTCACACTCACAAACATACCATTTCAATTTATAAATTTGGGAAGAATCAAAGGAACACAGCTTCTGTCTTCATGAGTGACATTATTAGCCTAAACACAGCGGTGATGGTTCCCACTTCCACGAATTTTACATATTAGAGCAAAACTAAAATTGCTTCAGTAGTCAGTATGATCTATACACTTTCCCAAACTTACAGCTTAGACCCCAGTCTGCACAGAAATGGCCATTTGGCCTTTGGCTAATTAACATAGTCCAGATGTGAAAAGATGGAAAAATCTCTACCCACAGAAGCATTGATTTAACTAGACTTCATAGTAGGTGTAATGACATCATTATCACATCACTAAAGGTGTAACAGCACATATAAACATGTCCATGTTAGCTTTCAACAAACGATAAAGCCAGTGCAATGTTGAGCTTAGTAAGCACCAAGTATCCCCCAAAGTACCCAGATGTTGGGAAGGCAACACTGAAGGCTATGCTGTACCATCGACAGTTTGGTAATGAGCAGAGCTAATCATGCAGTTGTCAGATCTCTGTGGAGACACAATAACCTTCCAACTTTAAGATAAACCGATGCAACTTCTCATGGCCTTGGGAACTGATGCCCACGTCAATTCAGCAAAGCTCCACTGTGCTCAATCAAGTTATGTTATTTGCAGCACAATCACAGCCTGTGCTGGAGAACTAAAGCTGGATATGTATTAAACAGTATGAAGGAAGAGTATCATCCTACAGTAGACAGAGAATTACTTCATTTCTATAGGCCACATTATTATGCAAATAATCATCTTTGCTGTCATAAAACTTGATAGATCAGGACATAAAATTTAGGAGGTGATGAGCTTAGTTTGCTGTTCTCTGAAAGCACAGGTGTAGCTAGCGTGCCTGTGGTTTGTCAAGGCCATGGAAACTATGCTCCTCATGCCTCCACAAGAGATTTTCAGTAGCGTCCTGCAGCTTTGCTTTTTAGGCACTATCTCTTTGTTTTGGTTTGCAAAGGGTCAGCAGCATGCTATGCTCACAACAGCAGCCTTCAGGCAGCCCATCACCACTGTGCTGTTGACGTTTCACTGCAGAAAGCTTTAAAGCTAAGAAAGCACTTTTATGGGGTCTTAATAGTCCCACAAAGTTTACTTCCCCAGTGACCCAGGCAAGGTGTAGCAAATGAACTGAGTTGTTTTACTAGACACCACCAATTGTGATAGAACAGTGTCTAAATCTTCAGAAGTGTTCGACTGGAGAGAAATCTTATTTGGCATGTAGTCAATAGCCCAGTGAAAGAATAGAGCATTGTCCAGCAACATACCCAGAGGTATCTGGCATGTGTAACAGAGGCTGGGATAATAAAAAAAATCCCCAATTTGGATTTTCAGAATGCTAAACAGGTTTACATATCACTGGAGGAAAGCAATACTTCCTGGTTTTGTCTATTTCCCAAAGCTCTTGAGACACACAGAATCTGTTAACTAACTACAACAAATAAATTGAGAACTGTGATATTGCAGCGGAAGAATCTTATCCTATGTTGGGCAGAAAAGCCACCATAAAAGTGATCAAACTCTTCAAGTGGAGCTAAACAATATGGAGTATCTGTTCAGTGTGCTGAGCAACGTCTGACGCAGGGAGTCTATAAATTGTCAATCCCTGGAGGCTAGAAACGCATCCCAAAGAAATAATTTCTCAATACTTGCCTGTTTTTCATATGTTTCCTGGAAAAGCCTGGTACCAGCTAATGGCTTATTTGTCTGGTTTAGTTTATTTCCTATTTAAAGATATTTTATTTTAGGAAGCCATATTTCAAGATGTTCCATTTCAGGTCCTTAGTTGTGCCTAAATGAATGATCGTTATTGTTCCTTGAAGAAGTTTCCTCAACAATCTATGTTTTATTGGTAGATTAGTTGTGGCTCAAAAACAATGGCACCACTTTCTTTCATAGCTTTCTCAAATACCTGGATCAAGTCACAACAACATACTCAGTGACGTTCCCAGGGGATAACAGCTTTAGAGTTTGTAGAGTTGGTACTAGCTTCCAAAAAGCATTGTACACATACACATAAACTATTGCCTAGGCCATATCTCTCATTTCCCCTTGTGTCCACTTCACTCTCAGGTTTGAAGCTGGCTGTAGCCAATATGCAATGATTTGCTCCAGATCTCCTATGCCTCCTGACTGCAGCCCTGAGGAAAAGGCAGTTAGGTGTCCATGAGAGAAGGGAGCAGACTTCACGTTCCCAACAGAGCTCCTAGGTAGGACATGAGGGTATTTTCCTAATCAATAGACTGACAGCACTACAGCGCTTCAAGCTATAAAATAAACACTGTGAAAGCTTGGATGGAAAGAGTGGGGCCACAACAGAGCTGTGTGCATAGGATCTGTAAAGAAAGGGATGGAGCAGCTAGAGAGCATGCCCACGGGGAGGGCAGGCAGTGAAATAAAACATGAAGGGAAAGACTGCTTTGCTCTATCTGTGAATATGGTATACCATCCTCTAAGTCTAAGGGTTAAAAATACAGGCATGGGTGCAATTCTGCAATTCCTGAGCAGTGTTCCATACAAAAATGGAAGAAAGAGTGAAGGAATTTGAGGCAATTTCCGGTAATCCCTCAGGAGAGAGTGAATTTAGCTTGGCTGACTTGCCCCCTGATGAGAAAAAATTATTCTTCACTCAGAATAACAATACTAATTATTATTATTATTATGACTGCTTACATAATAACATCACCTTTTGGTCACCATTGAAATCCAAAACTTGGATTGCTACGTATTTTATGTACAGTGAAAATCCTTGTCCTATCTTCATGAGACAAGACAGGATAGGGGAAAACTTACCATGACTCATGATGCAAGAGAGGTAGTAGAACCAGTCATGGAAATCTCTTCCTCTGGTACCTCCCAGTCCAATTATCTATCTTCTTGGGTCTTTTGTCTGTTTGGGTTGGCAAACTACAAGCCACATTGAATTATTTTTCACCTCTTTACTCACTGAGCCATTAAGTTGAAGAAAATGCATAAGGCTATGGCAAGCTTTCAGTTTATCCCTCTGTTAGTTCCACTCGCATTACCCTCCACCATGAAGCTGGCAGTGATGGGTTTAGTTTTAGCCTAAAGCAAAGAGGACATAAGGTGGTACTGAAGGTACAAATATCGACTATGAAATCTAGTAGAGTGATTACCTCAAGTTGTGAGGTTTAGCTCTGTTATTCCTTTTTAGTAGAAGATAGAGTCCCCTCATCTAGGACATGGGAACTGGTCATTGATGTCCTCCTGCTCCAAATCCTGAACAGGAAAAGCTTTGTTTAAGCTGCTTGACTTTACACTGAAACAGATAAGGAGCGCACATGAGCTCTGCTGCATAAGCTCTGAATAACAGCTGAAAGCTGTTATATCTCTAACCTTCCAGGGTAGATACATTAGAGATCTCCCTCTTGCCTTTGAAATGCCTGGACTGTTAGTTGAGTAGTTCTGAGTCTTGTGATGCTATGGGTTTAGCAAAAAAGTCTGTGGGAGCTTCCAATATTAACTGAAGCTGTTTGCTCACCAGCATTGTATGATGTGCATTACACATGACAGACAGCCAGGGCTGAAGACACAGAATCAGGAACAGCCCAGACATTAAAAAAGCATGCAAACCCTGAAGAAGTTAAAAAACCCAACATTCCACTGGTTCCATTTCTTTCTTCCCTTGGGACGTGCTCTCCATTTTTAATTTGTGGTGTACTTTGTTGCTGGCTGGAGAGTGCCACAAGGCATCCAAGACACTAATCTTTCTAATAAAATATTTCCTTCTGGATATAGAAAGTGCCATAAGTTTAAAAAAAAAAAAAAAAAAAAAAAAAAAAAAAAA
>VYZX01019738.1:2695-15742 GCA_013401335.1 Brachypteracias leptosomus | reverse complement strand
AGAGAACAATCTTAAACTCAACTTGGAACTAATAAGAATAAAAAGGTCAAGTTCTTCTCAGCATAGCTAGTATTTGCTTTCGTATTCACATCTCATTGTTTCACATCAAGAAAAAGAAGTGGCAGAACTAGTCTCATGGATCAACAAGAGTCCTGCCATGAAAGAAAGTTCTGGGATGGAAGTCCAAGTCTGTGAGCCAAGACAATTGGGTTGCCCAAAAGCATCTGTCACTGACTTGTAAATCACCCTCTCTAGCAATGTAATGAATTTTCAAACTCTGAGCCAGACCCAGCAATGCTTAGCAAGTTCATGAGGCAAATACTAGTTGCAAGAAGCAGAACCAAGAGCTTCAGGTGGTTTAAGAATTGAACTCCATCAAGCAACACCCAGCTAAAATCTTGGTGACCTTTTATAACCTTGTAGAAAGATATGGTTAAACAGCGCTGGTCCACAAAAGAGACAAGAGGAGCCGCAAACTGGTTAGAGCACAAGTCCCTGCATGTCTTAAGGTAGTGGCTCTGTGAGTTATCATCTTAATTTTGCCCAAGGCTTCCAATTTTCAATGGAAAATATGGAGAGCAACTTTTCTGGAAATCAGATCCAGAGTGACTCAAATTAGAGATGTACTGCCTCCAACCACCCGCAAACCTCTAAATGAAAATGTCAGCCTTAATTCATAAATGTTTTTTAAATCCTTTGATGGAAAGGACTTGAAAAGCGGCAGGTATTATCACAAACGTTCAGAGCTGGTATCAGGCGCGTGGCTATTTTATGAGCATGCAGTGCTCTCCCACATCCTCCCACCCTGGAAAGTTATAATGTATCTCTGGGGCAGGTTGATATTTGCACTTTGTTGACACCCAATAAATAATAATCCAAATATTTGCACACATGGAATATTTTGTGACATTATGGAGCTGACAGACCCTGATTATTTGGGAGCTGCTTTGTGCACAGAGCTCCCATTGGTTTCAAAGTAAGTGCAGAGTTCAGAAGAGCTGCAGAGTAAGACCCGTGACATTTATGTTTATGAAATAGGAGAGACCTTATCATCTGCTGGTTCTGTAGCCACAAAGCCAGAATAGCTGATGAGGGGCCTTTGCCGTATCTTCAGTATAATCACAATGTACACAACTGAAGTGTCCTGGCAAGTAGTAAGTGAGCTAAGGAAAACAAAAGGAGATTAGCAAGGGGTGCTGCAGGGCAGGAGGGGGGGCACTGGCAGAGCATATCAGGGGAGCCCAGGCTGGGGGAGCTGAGGGGGCTGGGGGACCCGAGGGGGCACTGGCAGCATTGGCATGGGGACTCCTAGGCTGGGAGATATTGAGGGGCTGAAAAGCAGGAGGTGGCACTGGAAGAGCTGGGTGTGGGGCTCTGGATAGAAACAGCAGGACCGCCTTGTGGGGGGCACTGGTGCAGCCAGCGCAGAAGCTAACAGAGCTCGTATGCCATCTGCTGCTACGCTATTAACTGCTATTAGTCACTGAGCTTCACGAGCATGAAATTTCCTTAGTTGCTGAAAAGGAAGGAGAAAAGCCTAGAATGAGGCTTAACTTTGATTAAGCACCAACAAATTTGGGACAATTTAAACAAGAGGGATTTTGAACATCTCATTGAAGCATGTTGCAAAATTCCTTCCTTGCCTGGGGGAGGTACACACACCGAGTACACCCCATTATACTGCTCCCTCCACAGCACTTTTGTCAGCAAGATAAGGAAAAAGTATTTGCATGTGGTTAGGGAAGGAGCTATGGATCTGCTAAATGGATTTGTATCCTGTTCGGTTAGAGTGATATGGTTCAGCACATTCCAAAAAAGATGGAAGTAGACAGTAGTACGAATAGAAACAGCTTTCTCAATTATGCTAGTTAAGATAGAAGTTGGCAGACTTATTAATCCTCATGCTTCAAGGCTTTTGCTGATCAGCAGCTTGGGTCAGGAAGAAACATCCTACACCCTGTCATGGTGTAATGCCACACAGTTAGAATTGATGTCTCCTTCTCACCCACTAACTTTGGCTATTTGCTGGGGTAGGACATGGGGCCTCTTGTGACTACACAGGGAAGGTTCAGCTCCCAGAACTGCTCTGGGGAAACAAAGGCTACCTCAGTGTACGGAAAGACAAATGTAAAAAGGAACTGTTGACTTTCTTCCTGTGAGCACTCACCCTGGAAGTCAGATTTGAGCTCCTCCAGTTGAGTGAGGAGGGAGACAGAAAGTGGGAGCAGAGGCAACCTAATGTAGCTGTCACCCAGTCACAACACAGTGATATGGCTCTATTTAAACAGCAGGCTGGAGAACTAATGCATTTGCAGATAAAGGCTGAAGGCACTGCTTTGAGAAAATTATAATCTCCTTCCCTCAGACAGAGGGAGAAGTAAAATGCATCTGCCAGATTATTAGCTGTGAACGATTTGCTCAATCTTACTGAGAACACAGTACATATAGCAAGATTTGGCCACAACACAGCACCAGTCAGCATACAGCAGTCCTGTGCAAGTAGCAGGCCAGAGTTTAATGACAACCACATCAGCCCACCTTGGTGTCACGCAGGAAAAAACAAACCATTTTGTGCACTTGGGACTTGGAGGGTATGGTTGGACTATGCAATAAATCTGATCTTGGGGCTATTAGGACCAGATCAAAGGCTCTGCAGCCATGTCAGGTGAAGAGCTGAGCTGGTATAAGTTCACTCTATTGAAAGTTTGCACTTGGCAGGTGCTCTCCAGTCCTGTCCTGTAAGAGACCCTCTGATTCCCCATGGCTCCTTACGTCTCTCTTTCCTGCACCATTCGGCATCAGGCTTCCCTTGCCTGGCAGCCAGGCACCTGTGATTCTCAGCACAGCACGAGGTGACTGGGAATCCAGGCTTTCCCAACTAACCACATCCTAGCTGAGGCACTAAAGGAAGCTGTTCTCTCTTCATGACCATACATTACAGCCATTGTTAGTCAGTCATTGTAAAGTGCTCTTGGAGCAGTGGCAGATGTCCTATTACACTGAGAGAAGTAAGACACCTGGGTTCATTACCACCTAATTAGGTTCTCCATGTGATTAACTGCTTGTGCTGCAGACAAAGAAGCAAACTACCCAAATGAATGCCAACAGAAGACAAGCTGGCATGGCAGCAGCAGGCACCTGACAGGCACACGCAGATCTGTAACTCATCTGGCTTCCTGATGGAGAGTAAAGGATTGTTAGTAAAAGTTGTAAAACTATAATCAGAAACTCTGATAGCATATGTTTCACCTGAGTCACAGTTATGTCCTTTGTGACTCCCACAAACTCTTGTCATCTCACATACAGGATCTATCTTGATACCTACCTCTGTCCCATCTGACCTACCTAAAGCTTTATGCCTCCTCTGCAGAGCCCTCAACATCTTCCATACACCTCAGCATCTCCACCTCAGAGCCACCTCCACCTTCCCAGCAGGGGACACTCCTCTGTGTCTTTCTATACTTCTCTCCTCAAATCCTACACTGTCCTTCTGCATAAGGTCACTTTGGTACCTCTGCCCTGTAAGAAAAGCTTCTGTTGGGGAAGCCCTTTCGGAGAGAGATTTGGCTGTCTTCCTTTTCCCCACCATTGCCTAAACCTAGCAAGGTAACAAAGCAAGTCTGCAAAAACACTGCTCTTTGTTGAGAGCCTGCTAGAGCTGAGGCTGCAGTATTCCTGTGCAAGCCTGAAGGCAGCAGGCTGGATTTCTTCTTGAGTGTCTGATCCAGCCCAAACACAGATCCACATTCAAATTGTCTGAAGCCTCCAATTAATCAGTGAATTGCACTGAATGCCCTTAGGAAAAAAAGATCTTTGATGAGGCTTTGCTGCTAGCAACCAAACCAAATCCATTAGCTTTCACATCTGGAGTTCCAACGAACAATAAAAATGAGCTTGATGGCCTCAATCTTGTCCTCATTTTTCAGCATCACAATAACCTGGCTCCACTAAACACAATTCAGCATGATTGCCTGACTCTGCTCAGACTTTGGGGATACTCAGAACCACTATAGCTGCCAGAGAAGAGGGTCAGGACAGAGGGTGTTTTGGCAAAACTCTGTGTGTGCACATATGCACATTAGGGAAAGATAAGAAGAACTGGAATTGGAGAGGATGCTGCAGGGTAGAATCAGGGGTGTTGGCAGAGCTTTATGATATAAATCCACTCAGTATTTTCTCAGTCATGCATGAGTATCTGCGCAGGACTATTGCTTTTACAGTGTGGCCACCTCTTACCCAATTTCCACCACTTTTTGAAGTGTAATTGTTACTCTCCACCTTGTGGACACTGCTTTTGTCCCCTCATGAGTTCACCCAAGCCTGCATCTCTACCTCTAGGCAATGGAAGGCCTTGCCTTCCAATAGGTCTGTAAGGAAGGAGGGCTTGTTTTGCCTCCCAGGACTCCTGCAGGGAGGACCCAGCTGTTTTCAGGTGATCTGAAATGCGAAGAGGTTGCAACACAGAGCGGATGGAGGCTGAGATAATTACATGATTTGTGTTCGTGATGAAAGTTGTTCCGACGCCAGCCTGGGCAGCACACGCTTGGACTAGTCCCAGTGCTGCAAAGAGCCCAGCATGGTCCTGCAGCTGTCAAGCCAGTTGCCTGGCAGGTGGGCAGAGCCTGTGATCTGGAGTACCAGCTTTTAGATGCTTCTCTTGGTTTCTCCAGGAGCTTCCTATATTGCAGACAGTTACTCTGATTTACTTTTTTTTGATTGCATTTCTGAGGTGATATTGGTGCCAAAGTGAGGTGAAGAGCCTGATGGCAGCCATTACATGAAAGACTAGTACTTCTATTACTGCATGAGCAACCAGCCTAGACTCAGAATTTACCTGGTCTAGTTTAGTCTTATTTTTAAGTATCTTGCTTTGCACACGTACCCTTCAAGAGCCCTCTCCCACTTGAGTGAAGGGCAGTTGGTAGTGGCAGTGGCTCTTCTCCTTCCCCCTTTTCTTTCATACTGCAGCCCTGGTCCAGGCTCCCAAATCCCAGCTTTCTGTCCTTGCCTTTTACAAAGAAGGAGCCCATACTGAGACCTCTGTGTGAAACCATCAACAACATCTGCTAATGGGCAGCCTAATAGCCATTTAATGGGCCTGGTAAAGCTAATAAATTTGTAAAGAAAATATGAATGACAATAGTCAAAGAAGAGAGCTCAAAAGCAGGCAAAACTGGCAGAGCCTTTCCCACTTGTGTCTGAAGCAGTGCCTGCAGCCAGGCAGGAACTTTGCTAGCTTTCCAAAGCTGCCACATGTTTCTGGGAAGGAGATTTCAGCTGAGAATGACACTGTCTACCCAGCCCGCAAGGTCATATGAAGGATCCTCAGGCAGCTCGTAAACAGCTTTGCCAGATGCTGCTGCCTCGAGGGTGGAGCAGTCCCAGCAGGCAGGAGGTCAGCCTCCCCCAGGCTGAGGAGCAGGTCACCACTGGAGTCACTGCTTTTAATATACTCACAGTGCAGAGACAGGTCTGCTAAGGCCTCATCCCACAGACTCCTCTTTCCCAAACACAGCAGAGTCTATCTATCAGAAGCAGCCAGATTTATTTGATCCTGCCAGAATTTATACCTAAATCTTTTAATACTTACTTTCCTCATCCGTAGCCAAAAGTTTTATGAGACACACTAACCCCTGCTCAGGAAACAGACAATATATTTTGAAGGATATTGTATCTAGCTGACATATCATATAAATTCCCTTTGCTACTCTGGTGTCCACCTCTAGTTATATAACCACCGTGGAGTGAACACCAGTCCGTATCTCTCTGGGGCTCCTTTAAAGGTCCTTATCACTCTGCACATATGCTGTCTGTGCAGAATGCCTGTGCCTGGAAATAAAAGCTGAGCTGAAATGAGTCAGGTTATTATCAGATGATCTTGCTATTTTGGTGTCAGTGTTAGTGGCACTACCAGGGTAGGAAATGAATGATCCTGACAGACACCTCTGGAAGATGTGTGGGGTAAGTGAAGGAGCCCCAAAATCACCCTGAGGACAACCATCCCTAGTACTGTGAGATGGGATGTCTTGACACATCAGCATGAGTGGGCTGTTCTTCAGGTTGTATATGCAGCAGCGGCAGGAGATATGCTCATATCACACCAGCAATTCCACTTGAGACATACATCAGTTTGCCAAAAATATCAGGCACTCTCACCATACAGCATCATGATATTAGTCTTATATACAACCCTGACTCTCCACCTGCTCTTCCATCCCAGCCCACCCAAGGGCAAGCTCTGTTTCGAAATGGGACAGCAGAAACGCAGGCTATGTTTCCCCGCACATTTCCCTAGCCAGCAGATCTCCATCCTCTCCCCAGACAAATCCAGCAACACAGCAGAGCCATATGTCTGGGATTAGTGTGGTCTCATATATTCTGATCCTAGAGCGGGTAAGGGGTATAAGATAAAGATACCATCCCACACAGTACAAGGGGGGTATGAGATAAGGATACCATCCCACACAGTATAAGAGGGAAAAGCCATTTTTTCACTCCTTTTCATCATAACGTGAAATCTCTGAAAGACAGGTCCTGGCCCTCAGCACGATCAAATTGATTTACACATGGGGAATTATTGACAGGAGAGGGAAAAAACTGCCCCACCTCTCTCCTATTGCTGCATTCTAAAAGCTCACCAAGTCCTTATACATTGCAGTGCAAAAGCACAGCAATGGTGTGACAGGTGTGACAGTTTGGCCCATTACTAATAAACAAGCACACTGAAGGTGATTGCATTTCCTTTTGTAGCTGGATTTAGCAAACTATAAGTGCCCTCTGGTTAAAATAACACTTCACTGCTTTAAGAGCTAAAAAGCATGTGTTTGGGTCCTGTTAAACCTGGAATTTGAGGTTTGCTAAGTGACTTCAGCAGGCTACTTGGACCTGACTGAATCTTGATAGTCCTGGAGGAAAGATTTTGAGTTGCCATTACAAATATGAAATGCATTCACCAAAGCAGATCCCACAGTGAGGAATCTGTGACTACTCAGGAGACTGCTTGTACATCAATGTCTGAGGGATACATCCCCCAAATGCTTGTACCCCAAGCAGCAGCAGAGCTAGCTCTTGGCCTCACAGCCTTTGCTGCATCTGGCTGGGGTGGCATCAAGACCCAGAGAATAAGGAGCTGGAAGACAGGGAGTTAGCCTTTGGCAGCAAGGGGGAACACAGCGCCAAGGGTGCCCTTCTCCCCTGAAGAAGTGGAGGCTACCTTTGCCTTGGCAATCACAAAGAAGACTGGGATTCATAACTGTAGAAGCTCCCTGCAGCCAGGAGTTTGAATAATTCACTTCCCAGCAAGAGACATCAATCCTTTCTCCGCAACCCCTTCTACCACCTTGTAAGATGTATGAGGGGAAGGCAGGAGGCATTTTTATTATTTTTATTTAGTTTGTGGACATTTAGTGTTCCTCACTATGGGCTATATTCAGTCCTCACGTGCATGATATTCTCAAGACCTTTATCAGTTAACTATCCTTGCTTTAATTTTCCCCCTGTTCTCACCCTTACTTTTCCCTCTTTATAAATTACAACTTTCAGGCCTTTGCTGGCGGTAGAGAGCACTACATTGTTCTGGAATAAAATGGACTTTATTCCATTATAATGACTCTGCTTCCAAAGGGGAGTAGTTATACTGGAATAAAAGTATTTTTTATGCTCCAGTCTGGAGCATAATTCAATCATAAATTACATCAGAAAAAAATAAAGCATAATAATAAAACGGCAGTTTGTGCATTGATTAAAGTGAAAACACTCTTCATTCTGGAATATTCTGCGTATAAAGTGAAGTTAGTGTGCAATAAGCAAGGGTGTGATTTTTTAGAGCACACTAACTACCCTTCATTCATTCCCTAATGGATACCCTGCCAGAAAACAAGAGTGCCTTTAGGTGAGGCAGGTTTAAAAGTGGAATAAACTATTGTGCATTAATGTGCACCAGGAGTATTCATAGGAGAGCATGAGGAAGTCACCAGTGAGCTGAAAATCCACCACTAACTACTCCCCCATTGAAACTCCCAGGGAAGTCCAGGTAGGTCCCAAGGCTGGAACAGCTTTAGTGGAACAAACCTTTATGTTTTTTCATGATAGGAGATTTTCCAAGGCCCATTGGTTCTTGTGATCTGGGTCTTGAAACAAGCCATGAGGCCTCGAGGAACAAGGGATTTGAAGCTGTCCTATTCTTGGGAATAGGTGTGTGCCACCAGGAGATGTGCACTGCCAAAACCATCCCTCCTAACCCTGCATCAGGATGCAGAAGGTGTTTCAGACCCCCCAGAGCACCTGACCAGCCAACTCAATGAAAATAGAGCTTTGTATCTGTGCTGGTACCCCAGAAGGATCAAGCAGCCAACATCACACATATACAGCCAGGGGCTATACTTAGGGCAGTTTCTGTTCACTTCTCTTGTCAGACATTAATACAGCATTTGTACCCAGCATCAGTTTGTATCAGCCAAGAACTCTTGATCAGACTTCAATGTACCCCATAAAGCAATCATTTGCAGGCAGCAAGGGAAGTGATCTCCTGGCTAGGAGACTTCCCAGGGTGTCTGGCATTCTCTTTGAGTCCATTTTATATTTTTCTTTGTATGAATTTACAGACTATGCGAGCTAAAAAATATTCACATTTGCTAGTTTTACCTAAAGAATAGACATATGCTGTAAATGGTCCTCAATTGATTTCTATCAAGATCTCCTAGATGATTATATCAAGATATATTCAGCAAGGAGACAGGTGCCAATCCCAGCTCTGCCAGGGAGGCACTGCCTGTTGCCCCCACAGCTGAGAAAGGGTGAGCCTGAGCACAGTAAGAAATATGGGGTTCTTCCAAGAATGACACTCTTAGGCCCTCAACAATACCTGGGTAAAATGTACTCATGGATCAAAACTGGAATGGTCTGCCATTTGTGAAGCCTGAACATTCAAGACATCAATGTTCTGCTGCCCAAGACCTGGATTGCCCACAACCAGCCCTGCCATGGCCTCCACCTTGCAGCCTTCCAGCTCTCCCAGGCCAAGGCTCCCCACATTAGCTCTGCATTTCTTACTAAGAATGCTAAATCACTGCCACACTGAGAGCTAGCCTCAGCTACATTTCCACCAGTAAAAAAAAATATCCTCAAAGCCTCATTACTTAACACATTTTCACTAATGTGATGTTCAAGTATCACTCAATACCTCATATAGAAAAATGACGTTTCAACACTTTAGCTACTCATGGCTAATGTTAAGGTGCCTTGATAAAATAGCATATTCAGAAACATCACTGCCCGTATATATGCTAAAAGGAACATTGCTTTCAAGCATGTTAGTTAGAATGAAGTCCAACTCCCACAGACTTAAGGAGGAGGCAGACACCCACATGCCTCCGAGCGATCTGAACTTCAGGGCACGGGCACACAAAATTTTATGAATCCACCTATTTATGCATTATTGCCCTCTATGCTGAAAAGTAATTTAAGCTTAGCTAACCTCTTTTACATTGAACAGGGTCAGGAGAGCTCGCGCATTCCCCTGCCAAAGCTCAGCTGCCAGGATGGTGACATGTAATGAAGGGAACAAAATTATGGCAGGGGGAGAGTGGAAGAGGGTGGTGAGCATGTTCAACTACCAAATTAGATTCTTGAAAGCTCGTGATCTTAAAGGTCTTTTCCATCCTAAACTATTCTATGATTCTATAAACTTTTCCCTTCCAGGCAAGTGATTTTTATCATGGGGTATGGGGAAAGAAGCCTGTGGAAACAGCACAGGGCTCTACAGAGAGATCAGCTCTAAGGCCATCAAATGTATTTCCCTAGTGCTCAGATCAAGATTGAACCCAGTGCTGACTGACTCACTGTGTTACTTGGGCCCTCACTGAAAGGTTAGAGTGAAGCACTGAGTGAACATGCAATTTGAGATGTGGATTATATCAACAATTACAATCTGGAACATAATTCAATTATAAATTAAATTGGAGTTAAAAAAAAACCCAACATCATAATAAAAGGGCGATTTGTGTGTTGATTAAAGTGAAAATATGCAGTCATTAGCCTGTGTTTAAATCTTGTTAGCTGTGAGCAATGCTGCCTATTGCCATGAACCTGGTGAGTGCCTGTGGGGAACTGACACTTCTCTAGATATTTAAAGCATAGATGTGCATCAGGACAGCTGCTGCCCTCTGGGACCCCAATGCTGGAGGTCAGGAAGGAGAGCAGTAAGTATTTACTGGTAATGATAATCATTCACATTACATTTTGCAATGCTTTGTACACATCTGTTTTCATGGGACAAGAGCTAGCATAAGAACGCCATTTTTAAGTGGGAGGTGTGAAACTCAGACAACGGCAGATGACATGTGATGCTTGCTCTGTGGACCATAAGCCAGTCTTGCTGTGACTTTGTGGCTACATACAAAAAGGGGAGGGAATTGCAGTCAGCATGTGGTCTTCACCCATCCCTTGTCAATCTCAAGAGGGCAATAGGGGCCCTGTACGAAAGGCGTATCCTCTGCCAGTGTTTCTGCAGCCCAGAGAAGTGCTTAGAAGATCAAAGCTAGGAAATTCTGCTCCTCTTAAAGACCTACAGGGACCCTTGATGGATGCAGAAAGCTAGATACTCTTGGCCCCTGCCTCACAACCTTGGCAAAGTCTTGCTCACTCTGATCTATGTTGTCAACAGGGCAGAGACCTCAAACACACACCTGATGCATTCTAGACCTCCTTCACACTCATCATTAAAATGTCAACACATCTTTCTCCCACACAGCATTGTAGAACCCTTCTTACACATCTGTTTCACCCCACTAGACTCAGGAGCTCGTGTCTTCCCTGCACATTTTGAATAACCTTCCTGAGTATCCCTGCTGGGATGCATAAAGGCTCCTTGTAGCCCCTTCTTCCTCCTATATTTCATACCTCTCCTGAGCCAGGCACACTGTGTTCCTATATTATGAGAGAATAATTGCTTTTCCCCAGCTCACATTCATACTATTTTTTTCTCTTTTGTTTTACAAACTCCTTTCCCAGAGAAATATGTCCCTGCACAAGAGCATTAGATTGAATTTTTAGATCAAATTATCCTTCTGTTCTATAATACTATCCATAATTACTCCCTGTAACTTTGCTTTTGCTGGTGATCTCAACCATCAGGCAATTTTCACACATCTCGCCAATAGAATTCAAGTACAAGCAAATATTAGAGTGAGTGTGAATTTATTTTTATTTATAAATTACTTCACGTAGAAAAAAAAAGATACAAGCTCTGAGCACTTAGCAAATTACTGACTTGAAATAGATGTTGCAAAATTTGCCTCTGTTTTCTCCTGTTCCTTGCAAAAAGGGAGAAAAAAGAAAAAAGGCATATATGCTCAGATACTGGAAAGAGTGGAGAGGAGCTGCATAAACCATGGCATATTCCACAGTGTAAGGATGCATACAAAACTCTTGAGTTTTCAATACAATGAGATTCCTCAACCCCTCATAGGTTTAGGCACAGACTCAAGATACCTACCTGAGAGAGACAAGATTAGTGTTTCACTTGTTCATGTATATCTGAACTGAATTTCCTTTAGGCTCTCAGTGGCTTCATCTGAGAATTACTCGGTTACATCTCAGTTACCTTTGGTTTGGAAATTATTTTTTCCCAGATTCATGTCGCTTCCTGCAAAATTTCACCCAGAGATCTGGCAAATGGGGAGCTAAGCTTTAAATTAGGCCAAGTTCAGTTGAAAGTGTAGCAGAAGAAAAAAAAAAAAAAGAGAAAGATCCAATAAAAACCCTGCTTTTGACTCCAGCTCGAAGTGTTTAGTTCCAGAACTGAATCCAAAACCAAACTTTGTGATTTAGATCCATCTGCCATGAGTCCTTGGCCCACAGGTGGAAGCCTGTAGCCCACTGCCAATGAGGGCATGTTTCATGAGATTTCAGTGGGAAGACTTGGCTGGCAGAAAATGTCAGCGTCTGTGTTCTCCAGGGCAAAAAGCACTGGCTTGCTCTTACAGAAACTGGACATTAGTGCAAGTAGGAAAAAATCAAGACCATTGTAAAAGACTGCAGCACATGTTTTTTGTTATTTTGGCCAGGCTTTTCCAAGCCCAAGGAGAGCAAGAGCCTCACTGTCTTAAACGGGCTTCTCTTACTATCAACAGTAAGAAATAATTCCCTTCAGCATGAATTATCACAGCTAATCTTAGATTTGAACTGGGAAGTCATGGGGAGGTTGTAGGAAGGAGGACTTTTGGCCAAGAGAAGGCTGCCAGCAGTAGACTTTGGTCATACTAAACATCAAAAAGAGAGCATGCTTAATGACTTTTGAGAAGCCTTCTTCCATCAACCAAGTTGCAGAACAGATCAGGTCGTAGGATCTCCGTTCTTAGAGGTTTTCAGGACTCAGCTCAACAAAACCACGGCTGACCTGGTCTAGTGTTGGTGATGATCCCAGGAAAGCTGGATTACATGATCTCCAGAGGTCCCTTCCAATCAGCCTTTCTATGATTCTGTAGCACAGATATAGCCTCTTTGATTTAGTTATTTATATAAATATAATAGGTAGAGATGAGTCTGCATTGCCCATCAGACTTCCCAGCAAAGTGAATCATAGGGCTCATAGAATAACTTTGCTTGGAAGGGACCACTGCAGGTCATTTTTTCCAATGCACCTGTCAAAGCAGGGCCACCTTAGATCAGGTAACACCACAGCAGATAGAGAAGAGGTCAGAGACTATTTCCAAAGGCCCACCAAATGTGACTAAGAACTCCACATTTATTCCAAAGGTTTATTCATGCTACTGGGCAGCCTGCGAAGCATTGTGCTTCCTAAAGGAGCTCATGCTTTCCCCCTAAAATATTTTAGGATTCCACAAATCAAGAAAAAGATTGAAATAACACTGCTTCTAGAGGAAACTGCTATGGTCATGAAGCATTAAAAATAGAGCTAGGAGGCACTCAGGAAGATATCTAGTATCTCCCCCTGCCCAGAAGCAAAATCCCCTGCCACGGTGACAGTTCAGATAGAAATTGTCCTTCGAGCTCTGTAGAGAGACAGACCCCCCGGTGCCTCAAAGC
>VYZX01019736.1:5546-34221 GCA_013401335.1 Brachypteracias leptosomus | reverse complement strand
GGTAAACCCACCACAAGCATGAATATCATGTCCCAAATAAAGGAGGCTTCTGCACTGATTTCTCAAAAAAGATCTCCAGATCATGGCCTTTCTAAAGAAACTTCCTGTCCACATGGAATTGCCAAGACATTGGCAAAGGATTGAAAGGTTCATAGCTACATCTTTGATTCCCCTAATGAAGACGGTAAAAACCACTACATACTGTATTTTCAACACGTTCACCAGTTTCTGAATTTGTAAGTTAGGCAGAGTGCAAACATTGCTACAATGCAGCCTGTCCGGGTAGTTAGAACAAGAATTATTACAATTACTGTGAGCATTCAAGATGTTGCTACCAGCAAGGAAACATTATCTGTCTAATTCATTTCGATTCTTATTTTGACCATACAGTATTTCTAATTAAGTATCCTGTAACAATTGTATTTATGAACAACATTTATTAAAGGCATTGCTGCTTTCTCATTTATTCTCTCATTTATTCTGTAAAGGTTATTAAGTTAATGCAGCTGTCACTTTTAAATTGTGAGGAAATAAGGCCAAGGAGTATTATAACTAAAAATCAAACAGAAATTAGAGGTTGATATACTATGTATGAATTAATGCTGGATGAATGAGTCATTTATTGAGTGCAATTAAGAGCCTTGTGGATTGTTGTGTTTGGGGTTTTTTTAAGTTCCTTCTAAAGCCTTAACTAAAATAAACTACTAAAACTCAAATAAATTCCTTTTTAAGAAGAGCACATCATGAAGCCAATATACAAAGTTCTGGACTTGTGAAGATCTCTCCATAAAAACCTGCTACATCCAACAGAGATTAGACCACCCAGGTCATTGCATGCTCAGTACAGAGATGGTACTTTCATTTCCATTGGCCTTCTTTTAGATCTAAAACATTTCTTTCCATTTATCTCCACTTTTAATACAGCTATTTTGAGAACAACTATTCAAAAAGTACAACAGGGAGAAAAATGTGCATCTATACATTGCTTCAGCTTTTATATTGGTAGTGTTTGAAAATAATTTTTCCACATCTTTCAGGCAATACATATTAAAGACAACAGGATAATAATAATTATGAAAACCTCCTTGCATTATGAAACTTTGAACACTAGATCCAAATGAAATGTCCAGATTTACCCCCAGAAAATTAAAAATACCATTCTAGTGAAAAGATCAAAACCACTGACATTGATGTTGTACATTATGAAAAACATTCTCTTTAAACTGCTGATCCAGGTCAAAATATTATCATCAATATAGGTGACAGCAACTACATGTGAACTTCTTCATTAAAGGCATTTTCAAAAGAGTTAGTGATTCACTGTGATAGGCAGAACATTCCATGAACCCCGTGTATTGGTCTTTTGGTAATCAATAATGGAACCAAGTTTCAATGCAAGTGCTTTGAATGAATCTTTAGCGGGACAGTAGAAGCTATAAAATGAATAGCTGTGGGCAATATCCTTAGAATTTGCCCATAAACGCCAACTGAGGAACTCTTCTCTTATGTTTGTACTTCAAAAGTATTTCCACAAGCTGTAGGAATGGAAACCTGCTTTCCTATGACCTTTGCTCTCTAGCACCGGGGTTAACTCACCTTCAGCTAGGGCAGTAAGCTATATCTTGGTCTTCTATCTGTCTTATCACTCTCATGAAGTATGTAGGTATCTAATGCATTTTTGGATCTTCAACTTCCAGTCATACTTTCTTGAAATTGGCCAGCAGATTAACACACTGCTAGCATGGGAATCCAGAGGGTAGGCAGTACAATAAAAAGAGGAGACTGCATGACCACTTAAGCCTTGTTGCTTTAGCAATCCAAACTAAAGGCTACCTTTGATTCAATCTTCAACTCAAACTTGAAAAAAAATACTTTAATGCTGAAGTCATAGATATAAAAAATAATCTTTTTTTGCTATTTTGCTTGTAAGACTTGGCTGAAAAAATAAAATGGAATAGTAGCACTAAAAGAAATAAACGACAAAGTGATCTGGGCAAAACAGAACATCTTTCAACAAGTTAGGCTGGAATATGAATTATTGTTTCTTACGTTACAATAAATGACATCATCAAAAGCATTAATTATGTTTTCAATGATACAGTGAGAACTCAACATGAATATTTTCCATCATATCATTACCATCTCAAAAATCTCAGTTTAACAACATGCAGGACAGAAGGCTGCTTAAAGCACGTTGTTTCTTGTCTGACACTGTTATGATGATGTATTACACCAAGTAAGCAATGAGGCTGTGGTGATGTATTATTACAGTATGTTGTTAGAGTGCCCCTTTATAATAGACGAATATTTGATTTGACAAGCACTTTTGGAAGTGTGGAGTCTGCGACACAGATTTGTTTGGTAAGGTTTGAACTTTGTGGAAGTACATATTCTGCTAAGAAACAATTTGAGGCACAGGTCTGGGAAATAGGCTATTAGCAGCCAACATTTCATGTTACTGGGGTCCAGCAAGTGCAAGAGAAATCCCTCCATTCAAAGGACATGCCATTTAAATAGCTCGTGTCTCGGAGAAGCAGAGCAGAGAACCCTTATGTTATGAGGCTGTGCTCAAATGTCTTCAAATAGCAGAAAGGAAGGTGTTTAAGAAGCAGCTGTAATGAGGGGCTTGATAAGAAAAGACATGATGCAGAGAACTGACACTGTGACAGGTGGATTAATGGGAATGAGACATAACAGAGGTTGGCAGAGGAGGATAATGTTATCAAGATGTTTCTGTTGTCTTCATTACTCTGGTTACTCAGTAACACACCTGGAACTGGTATAATCAGGCACAATCATTCCAAAAGGAAAACAAGTGAAATAAGATGGATTCTGTAGAGATGCTAAAACGTGGACAAACATTCAAGTGTTTGGGAACACATGAGAAAAATAATGGGTATAGTTTTTGCTGCTAGAGATTGATTTCACACAATGAGAAAGAAGCACAAGAGGATGAACACTAAATAAAGTGAAAGGTCCCATCCTTGAATATAAAGTCTTCAGTAATTAGGCACAAGGGATTAATATGGCACAAAACATGATATGCATGGAATATTTTCTAACTCGCTTTTCCTAAATGTGAAGAAAACACACAATTGAGTCTAAATGAGCAAAATCCATGTTTCTGAAAATCTCCTGTTAGTCTCAGTGCTGTGTCTGAAACAAATGGAAGTAGGGAAGTTCAGCAGGAACACATCAAATATGATTCAAGACTTACTGACAAGTTTTGATTCCAGTTTTATCAACAAATCCAGGGAAAGAGACATACAGCCACTTACTCTCCCTTATGAACATACTGAAAGGACCCTAAAGAGCCTTAGCTGTTTCTCACTTCTGCGTCCTAAGATTGCAGGGCTCGTTGAAAATTTCTACATCTGAACTTACAAACGGTGCGGGTCTTTATAAACACTGGCCCTCGCTTTACACAGATTAATAGGTCATTTATCTCCCGCTGCTATCTCTTGTTATTAAAAACAAACACACACACACAGAGCTTTCATATGGTTTGATAGTCCTCAGATAGTTTTCCCCTCTGTTTAGTTACTTGGCTTCTGTCACGAAGCTGACTTTCACACCGAGGCACAAATCCACCGCCCTCCCACGGTGACGCTTGGCAGCAGGCAGTGTGAAGCTGGAGCTCTGATTTTGTGTTAGCTCTGGCTCAGCATCCCGACAAGCTTCCCCGGGGCTGGGACTGCAGGGGAATTCCTGCTGAGGATTCAATTAGCGCTACACAAAAGTGGAGCAGTGCCAGGCGGTAACACGTCAGCCCGTGTCCTGTCTGCACAGCCTCAAAGTCCAGGTCTGGGCCTTTAATAGTAACTACTGCTCACTGGTCCCATTTTAAAGGGCAAGCATTCAAGGGAATGGATGGACACTCGGCTCAACTAGGGGCAGGCTTCATGAGAGGCAGGGTCAGCAGCATATCTGGCAGATTTTTAGGAATTCAGCTAAATAATAATGGAAAGCTGAAAATGTATTTCAAAATAAAACTGGACATATTATTTCATTTATTTTTACAGGCTAATTTTTCAAAAGTTGCGCTTGCCTTGAAAGTTTTGATTTCTTCTTGTCTATCATCTATCACGGTTGGTTGATCACTGGAACAGGTTGCCCAAACAGGTGGTGGAGGCCCCATCCCTGTAGCCATTCAAGGTCAGGCTTGATGGGGCTCTGAGCAGCCTGACCTAGTTAGAGATGTCCCTGTTTACTGTAGGGGGGTTGAACTACATGATCTCTTGAGGTCCCTTCCAAGCCAATATTCTATGATACTACGACCATTGAAGGAGTTCTGTTAGATTTTTGAAGTTAATGACAATTTAATCAATTATTTTGAGTGGAGTGGAGACTGCTGAACACTTCAGGAAAATCAGTTTGAGTATTCAGAAGTTGAAACAGATCAACATAATGAATATTTCTGAAGTGTCAGGTTGTCTACTCTGGCAACGTGCTTCATTCTAGTTGTTGAAATGAAAGAATGACATTTCCAGGTGGAAGCTGATCTGAGTTAGTATTTCCCCTCCTTCTTCCTAACTAGAAGATATTGCCCATGCGCCTTCTGTATGGACCCCGCAGGCATAGCAAAGCATCCAAACACTCAATTAAAGGATGAATTCTGCAGACTTTTCACACAAGTATCATATGGGGCATGTTGAAATAAAATAATGAACATGTTCATCGCCACTGGCATAATTAAAAAAGCACTGGAAAATAAGCTGCAGTAGAAAATCAGGTTGTAAGAGGATGCATGTGTATTTGTAACATTTAAGGGAGTTGAAAATATAGTGGAACTAAAATAGCTCAAGACAGTCTAATCTCCGCAGTGATGTACCTATAGCACTTATAGCACAATATTCTGCAACACAGGAGAAAAACTGGGCTTTCTGGACAGCACAAGTAGAGACCTGCTTGTGCATTTCCTCCACTTTGAAAGTAAGCTGGAGCAATCCTACCACCTATCTTCCATATACTTATCTGTAAGGAAAAGAAATTTACTCCAATTCTCCAATAATTTCTTTTTCAAAACTTCACTTCAGCCTTAACAAAAAATTGTTTAGTCTATGTCTTTAAACTGAGTAGTACCTAGTTATGGCAGAGACTACAGGTGAAGGAGCTAGGGCAGATGGATGCTGAAACTTTCACTCTCAGCACCAGGCACTATCATTATGTCATTTGGGTCTGTTCAGAGACAGAAAGCAGATAAAGATGCTGTGCATCCTTGTAGCTGAACTTTCCCTAGTGCCGTGACACCAAGGGGGAGAACAGTTGGCTTGCTGAAATGATGAACGAGGAAGTCATTATTACAAGATACATCAACATTATGGTTTTTTTCTCTATTGGCACTATATTTACCACTACAGATCTTCCCTGAAGAAGGCAAAAACACTGCTGCTAACTTATTTTCCACTGTTTCATCTGCAGTTTATGCTGATGCTGCACCACACAGTGTTTACTTCAGTGGTGAAGAGAATGAGAACACAAAGCAATTTAAACTTCTTCCCATGGATCCCAACATCCTTATTTGCAGAATTTTAAAATAGAACAGAACGGAATAGAATAGATCTGGATGTCACTTACATCATCAAAACACTCATTATAGCTTGGATCTTGAAAATCATACTGAACTAATGTGTGGCACTGGAATATAAATTAAGCATTGTGATTGCTATGAAGCATCTGCATAGTATGTACCAATCAGTAAACCTGCAAAAATATTCAAATTTTACAGGAATCTATTAGACTCTTCCACCTAAGCTTTCCTCACCGGGATAAGTTTCATTCTGTTGCAAACTTATACTTGTATATAAATCTCCATTTAGTAAGAGGTATTTTGGTCAATCCCATGATGGAAAAATTCAGGCAAGTTTCACAGTAGTAGAGATGGTTTCCAATAACTTTAGCTGGGATTCTTTTATCCCTCCTGTTCTGCTTATTCATGTTCCTATAGACTTTATACTGAAAATTTCCATTAAAAAGTCTTAGATTAATCATAGATTCATTTAGGTTGGAAAAGAACTTTAAGATCATTGAATTCTACCATTAACACTACTGAGTCCACCACTAAGCCATGTCCTTAATCTTAGTGACAGTAACAGAATCTGGCCTTATGCAGAACACTAAAAGACACTAAATGCCAATGCTCATATACCAGGTGGGTTAGAAAGAATTCCTTTTTATACATCAGCCTTATTATTATTATTATTATTATTATTATTATTGAGAGCCTGGCTTTCACCCACATTCACAACCTTACAAATTCAGAGAAAAAAATTGTGAGTGGTTCTCCTAAATTGCTTTGTTTTCTTTGTCCAGCTTGACCTGAAATTGAGATTTATATTTTAAAAATTGGCTTTATACTCCCTTGGAGGCTGCCTGAGCTATTTTAAGTACCATGTAAACCACATAGACATAACAGTGTTTCATCCAATGTTGCTATATGAAAAAATTGAAGCTTATTCCCACCATATATTGCTCACAAATGCCTCATTGTCCCTTTGACAAATGGTCTGTGGCAAATTGCTGAAATCATCTCTTGCAGCACTGCAGCTTAAAAGATTCATGCCACTGAATACTCTCCCTCAAAGGCTGAAGTCTAGCCTCAAAATTCCAAATATTGCAGCTTAATAAAATTTTAAAGACTGAGAGACCCTCTCTCGGGATCAGCTGTCAAGCATCTTTTGAAAAGAAGACACATAAACAGCCTCCACCCTAGAGTCTGAATGCCTTAGTATTTGGGAAAAAAAAAAAGACACAGCAAGAGGTGCTTTTCACTGGAAGAAAAATCCCCTCAATATGCTTTTTGATGTTAAAATGATAGCATTTTGATATTCTGTTGAAGACTATGGCAGAGATATTATTTAAAATGTTAGGATCTGGTTTGCAATGAAAAAACACAACTACAGTTACCTTTCTTCTGATGTTTTAAAATATCCACTGCTTTTGCAGAACTGCCTTGGGAATTGCATATATGTTTCCATCACTCACTGAGCCTTCTCCTGATATGTGTCCTCAGCCTCATCAGCCCAGCAAAACAGCTGAGCTTCAGCTGGGCTTTCCTCCCTGCCCTCCAGAAAGAACAAAGTTCACCATAGTTCATGACACTTCAGATTTTGGTTATTTCCTTCTAATCAAGCCAGATCACAGATTTTTTAAGGAAGTTTCAGTAACACTCGTTGTCACTGTATGCTTGGAAAGCTAATCCTCCCATAGTCCCTTCTAGGAGGG
The DNA here is from genome assembly GCA_013401335.1 of Brachypteracias leptosomus. NCBI lineage: Eukaryota > Metazoa > Chordata > Aves > Coraciiformes > Brachypteraciidae > Brachypteracias > Brachypteracias leptosomus. The sequence goes on along the minus strand of VYZX01019736.1, from coordinate 26,997 downwards.
AAAACTGACTCATGTTTGATGACCAGAGGAAAGTCAATAGAAGGCAGTGTTTGCACAGCCCGCAGCCGGGTGAGTTTACAACCCAGCATCAGTGCAGAAATATGTTGCACCGGTGGCTTGAGGTCACACGCAAGGTTGGGAACTGGAGTGACACATGGGGACACACATCTTTTTCTGCCACCATGGTGGAAGAAAGAGGCAGTGGACTTATATTTCAGGAGCAATGTTGATAATTGTCACCGCTAGAGCTCATCAGTCAGAGGGCAAATAGGCATCATTTAGTCCTAAGCCATGAATGGCATTTCTCTCCAGCTCCCAGCCCCACATCTTTAATTATGGATGTCTTCTACATTCACAGCTAACCTATACTGAATAAAGGTGCTTCTTCTATCGTGCCTGTCAAAGTTATTTTTGAACGTGAAATCCATTAAATCAGTTGCAACCACTTTAGGTCTTGGAAGAGAAGAAGAATGGGAGCTATTTAATGAGAATTAATGGGAAAGGTACTGAAACCTGAGCTCTGAGTATTCCCCACGCTCTCAGTCATGCACTATGTGAGCATTGAGGGAGAGTTTGAAAACTTTCAACTTCCAACCTATTAATCAATACCACAACACTTAGTGGTAAAACTCCTGAGTAATTAATGCTTAGCTGAAGTTATAAAGCAAAGGGTTGTTTATGCTGTTTCAAGCACACCAGCAAGTCTCCATGTTCCATCTACAAAGTGATGCTTAAGGAATAATCAATCATTTCTACCAAGTTAGCAAAGATTATGTTGAGTACTGACAGCAGAAAATAGTTCAAACCCCTCCAATTTCAAATACTTTTTCTATGCATTATGACTGGAAGCACAGACCCGCGTACCTTCCACCCACACCATACTAAGGTGAGAAGACTCAAAACTACTAAAACACCTATAATCTCATTATATATGTTGTAACAAAAAGGTTCCCTGTGGCGGTTTTGTGGCACATTGCATTCCAGCCTTTTGGTTCAGTGCTCACAGAAATTAAGGAAGATCCTCGAACAGCTTCCAGAATCCACTGGGTGAGAACCTCATTCTCGCCCTTCATTTCACAAAACTGGCAAGTCTGTACCCTATAGAAACTGTAAATGTAAACTGAAGCCTCCTCTGTCTGAACAAAATTAAGCCTGCAGAACTAAATGAACTGTTATTAACCCGACAATATTTGTGCTACACTGGTAATTTGGGCTTTGTTTGAACAAAGCCATTGCTCAGTGGCATTTCAGTTGCATTGGCAGAAGGAAAAATTCTTTTATTTTTAGCTTACGTCCCTAAGTTCAGCATGCTCAAATAAAGTAACTGAGTGATGGTAAAAACAAAGGTACAAGGAAGTGGGGCTTTGGGTTCATCAGAAATTCTCCTTAGCTGAAGCAAAAGCTACTATAGGACTCACAGAATGAAAGCTGAGTTAGATACAGCACTGCTATTGATCAGTAAGACAGAGGAATAACTAATATACTGAGTCCAAATCTGATCTCTACCGCCTCTCAAAGTAATTCCTATTATATCAGCTGGTGCATGCATATCAGTGTCTTGCTCTATTACACATGCTTTAGACAGAGTTTTCATGTTTCCATAGCATGTCAGGGGTTGCCAGCATTTTTTCTTCGATTCTGCTTACTTACACTGTATTTGAAATCCCCAAGTTTAAATGACTTGACTTGGCCATATCTAATTTCACAGTTTACTCAGGGCTAAAGCATAGATCTTTTTCATTGGCAAGTGAAAAAGTCTATTAAATTTAAATTAATATTACATAAATAATGCATATATATATAAAAATATACACTCTCTAAATATTCTCTCTCTGTATTCACAGATATTTATACACAAAGACAGCTAAGAGAACCAGCCAACATACAATTCCTGCTCTACAAGACATGAAATTCTGAAGCACTGTCTGAAGTGGTCCATGCATGGAAGCGATTACTACTTATGGGGCCTTGATGAAGAAGAGAAGACAATGGAATTAAAATAATCAAAAGATCCAATAATACATAAAGTAATTTGTATGTAAAAATTATAGTATATGAGTTTATACTACTCGACATTATGTAATAATTGAATGCATCTATGAGGAACAATGAAAAAATTATAGACCTATTGATTTTAAATATTAAAACTATACTTTCTACAGTACAAACTATTTTCAGCAACTAGCATACCTGCCTCTAACATGGTTCTGAAAAATAGGGCAAGGAAGAAAGAAATGGCCCCTCACCATTCCTGAAAAGCCAGCTTTTTGAGACCCTCAGAACAGATAAATTCCCAAATCTGTGATCGCAGCTGGAATGTGGCTTTATAAAGTTTATAGGTACATGACGTCAGGCCAGTTCCCATATATGAAGTGACTTTTGAGGAGAAGAGGTCTCTAAGATAGAGGACTTCAGCAATACTATTACTTGAAAAATAACTGCAGATACAGGTTAAATCATAACGTGAAAACTCAGCCGCGCATTCAAGAGATATGGGAGTAACTAAAGGGTCAGAAGAACTCTTGTAATGGTCCAGTGAAAACTGCACACTGCAACACAGCTTCACCATGCACAGCTGGCTCAGCAACATCTGCCCAGAGGTGGCTGTGCCTTGCCGACCCCAGGAGCAGGCATGTGTGGGCAGCGGCTTCCCACCCGAGGCACACAGCACCAAACCATCAGAGCAAGCTCCTGGTGAGGGGCTGCTGGGAAAGCTGGGAGATCACCATCCCTGGAGATGTTCAAAAAACGAGTAGATGTGGCATTTCAGGACATGGTCTAGGGATCAGGGAGATGTTGGGAGGAAGGTTGGACTTGATGATCCTAGAGGTCTTCTCCAACCTAAATGATTCTCTGACTCTCCCATTCATTACACTGCGAAGGCCAACCTAAGCATGCTGTGGTGATGTCAGTGGCACCACAGCAGGTTAGCATTTCTTCAACTCTTAACTGAATTCCAGGTGACACAAACTTTTCTCCTTTTAAATTATAGCTCTTAGAGCAATCTTTAATTTCTTGTTCTCCTACTCTGACACATAAAAGGAACTCCACAATAATGGTTTAACTATGGATCAGAGAGAGACAGAGGTAAATAGAGCTGAATTTAAAAGATGGAGTAATTTTTTAATAAATTCGTTGAAGAGTTTAGAGGATACTTGTTAAAGTTATGAAACTGGCAGGTCTATGAATGGTATCAGCTTTTAAAAAATCATTTAAAGCCTAAACGATCACTGCCAAATCCTGTCTGTAAGTAATGGAGAATTGCCTACCATTTATGGGTAATTACTCATTTCCACCTATTTCTAAAAGCAGTGGCAGGAGGTGAGCCATGAATTGTGCAGTGTTTCATTACATAAGGACACACTGGGTCTTTTTTTGGAATGTAACCTGTCAAAATCTAAAGGAATATATCATATTAATAAATGATGCTTTCTTAAAGGCACTTTGCATTTCATAGGATAGAGGACAACAGCTAGAAAGGTTAAGAAGACTTCTAAAGCTGGAATGATGAATATGACTGTTTCCTTTCTGCCAGACCTGCATTACTCTGCAACCCCACGGTGCAAAGACTTGAGCTTTAGAGCTGTATACTACATAATCTGAAACTCAGCTGACACCTGCTGATGACCAAGGAGAGGTTCTTGAGTCCTGGAGTGTCAAGAGACCTGATGAATCCTAGAAAGATGTCCCAAAGGAGCACTACCATTCCTTAGTGGGCAATAGCATATATCAGAAAAATGTTTAGTCTGTTGTAAATATTTTTATTAGGCTGCCTTCATGCTTTGAAGTGATGGATGAATAGAATATTATTACTCATGCTTCATAATGAATGGACAAGAGTGGCTACTAGGACATATGACAGCTTAGCTTGTTCTCACACTTTCTGTAATTCATATGTAAAACTCTCTAGTTTGTGTAAAACTTGAATTCCAGAGGCAGAGCTCTGCCCTTCTAGACTACCAGCCCAAAGCTCCAGAAGAGAAACCTCCACACTTTGCCATGTGGCCATAATAAATAGCTGGGACTAACAATCTGAGAAGTGTGATTTAATCACTGCAGTGGGAATGCAACGAAGCAGGACATTTATGATGGAGCTATTGTGCTGCTGAAAGTGCCAGGGATAAACAGGAGATCTAAGCAGTGTCACAAGAAGGTTAAAAAAAGAAATGTCATTTCTGTAAACCCGGGGATTCAAATACTACATCAGCATATCCAATATGAAAATGATTTCACATACGAGAAATCAGAAAGGGTGCTTATTACAGAGTGTTAGTCACAGAGTCTTCGGACGTAATTGCATGAAGTGGGTAGGAAAGCTGGAAGCCTAATAACTACAGAGGGTCATTTCTTGCTTATGAAAAAAGGGCAGGGCTCAAGACAATACAAATCAATTCATTAAAAATTGGAGTAACCACCAGAAAATTGCCTGTTGAACAGCTAAATGTACAATAAGCTGTATGGGATGGGCACAAACGTAGCAGCCTCAAAACCAGAAATGCTGTAGGGCTTTAATGACACGACCCCACTGACACAACCTCTACCCAGCATGTCCAGGGGTGGGCAATTCCCAGCAGTGCCACAGCCAGTGATGTCTGAGTGACTGACTAACAGTGCCTTGGGCAAAGGGAGAGGAAGGAAAAAGGCTCTGGATCACCTTCGTGGGTAAGGTCTAAGCTGGAAACCTGACTGCTGCTTCCTCCATCCCCAGAGCTGAGCACTGCAGAGATTATGCTCACGAGCAAGTCAGAGTCCAGGCACAGAAGCAGCTGTGACAAGAGCCTTGGTGATATGGGACTTGTCACAAGACACAGAGGCTGATGGGGCAGGCGTCATGGAGAACAGCTTTGACAGGGTGCTCTGATGAGAGTCTGTCAGAATGACTGCATTTCTCTTAAATAAAAATCTATCCTGTTAACCCTGGGCTCCCTCATTGTAAGCAGGCATCCCCTGAGCCCAGCCAGGGGCCAGGGAGCGCCAAGGAGGGACTCAGGACAGCATTACCTGGGGGTTATTTATTCAAGTGTTAAGCTTTAGGAACTGAATCTGGTCCTCTTCCCCACCAAGTCTATCAGTTGAAGGATTTTCAATTTGAAGGATTATAATTTTTACAGTATCCTAAGTCAATGACAGCTGTTGTCTGAGTTCTCGTAGAGCCCATGTGAATTGTGGGTCAGCCGGATATTTCAGTTTATTCTGCAGCTCTAATAGAGAAGGAAAAAAAAGGATCAGGGATAATTCAAATAGTACAATGTCTGCCACTATGGGAAGTATACGGCATGATGTATCTTTTGGTATTAGATTCCTGGTAAATAAAATAAGGGTGGTTATCTTTAATTTAGTGTTGAAGCATGTAGGTTGCAGGCAACAGAGTCTTCAATGCTTATCCACAATATAATTTACCTTTAAGTTTTATTTGTGTACTGCAGGGCCTTGTTTTAGAAAACCACACAAAATCATCCTTAATTTTAGCCCTATATTAAGGCACTGTACTAGTCTAGAGCATAAATACTTAAGGATATTAATTAATTAGTACTGTAACTATTTTTTTAAAAGGAATGCTGCAATTTTAAATTGCAGCAAAATAGGAACGTTATTTTTAACCTCTGAAATCTCTCAACACCAGCTGTCTCAACATTAACTGAAGATACAGGCAGCCTTCTCTCTTCTTCATATTTTATACCCCTATTTACCTTTTTATGTTATGTTGCTGCAAGCAAGTTCTGCCTATTCTAAAGTTAACTGCTGTATCTTTCCAGGTCAAACACCAAAACTGCTATGGATTTCACTTCATCAGTCACCTCCTTTTAATCTACACGTTTTTTAATTTCTTAGGTCTTGTTTGCTTTTTTTTCAGTTCCTATATTTGGACAGACACTTTTGTCACAGAGAAACCCCTCAGTAAACATCATGTAGTCCAGGGGACCAGGCACAAACCAGTCCTCAGGATCTCCAACAATTCTAACCCATCATTCTGAAGCGTTGGTGAAAACACTGTTTTTTCCTGTCCTGTATAACTGGTTAGAGATACAACCTTACGTTCACTTCTTGGAGAAATGAAATAGCATTCCCTATTAACTTCCTGAAAAATAATTTGATGTCAAGGGATTTTTTTACGCTTGCTTTTTCCTTTCTTATTACAGAAGTTTACTGTATCACTACATCGACAGGGGTGAAAAACAAACCAATCCCCCCCAAACCCTGGAGTATTTTTAGGAGATCCAGAAAGCAATGTCACACATGAAAAAACAATCTTGCAGCAATATTTAATTGCCTACATTCTGTCTTTCTGCTGTCATGAGTTGGGCTGCACCACTACAATTCAGGGTAGAATTCGATCCATCCTATTTAACTTGTCTACATTTTTTAATTATTTTTTTTTTCCAAAATTCTCACATGTCCTTGGTAATTAATTCTCAGATCTAAATACTGGATAACAGCACATTTCAGAAATTAGAAGGAAAAAAACCCACAAAACTAGTTGTCAACATCATACTGAGTAATTCAATAGTACTGGAATATCCCGAGGGTGGATACGAATAAACAATTCATGAAGAGCTGGTAAATTACATTTCAGTTTCTGTTTATTGCAAAACTAGATACTAGTCAAATACTTAGCTCTATCAAATAAAGACAGCCCATTGGGCTTAGAATAAAGAGCATTTCTTAAGAGTTTTTCTCCTATATTTATTTTGTGCAGGATACGTTTACTTTTTAAGCTGTCTCGAACAAACAGATGATATTATATTGGACAAGGTCAAAGAGGAAATCTGATGACTTGCAGCAAGCTGGGTCAGTCTTTAATTCTTTCACAGCATACACAAGAAAATAATGAACTAAAAAGAATATGTCTTTCAGTTTTTAAACCAGTTTTTAAGATAACATGAAAAATGAATACAATTTAGAATATCTTCATGGTACATTTAGAAGCAGTCATAACATTAGATGTCTAGTGGATGAGCCAGTAGCATGTGATTCTTCTAGAACAGAACATGAGAATTAATTTAACCCTTTGAAGCCAGTCTTTATAGCAAATCGATGCAGAAGAGAAGGTCACTAAACACTATTCAGTGAGAAATTGCTGGCCAAGAATCATAGGATAATGTAGGTTAGAAGGGACCTCTGCAGGCCACCTGGGAAAGATGACCTTACAAAACAAAGCCAACTTTGAAGTGAATGCAACTTTGAAGTTGTATTGGGTTGCTCAGGGCTTAGTCCAGACATGGTTTTCATACCTCTAAGGATGGAGGTTATGAAACACCTCTAGGCAACTAGTTCCAATGTTTGAGCACCCTTATTATGAATACTTCTCCTAAAATAGATTCCAAGCTCCCCTTATTGCAGATTGAGCCTTGTTTCTTCTGGTGTTTAACAACACAAAAGCCTCTACCATTCTGTCTTGGGTCACATCACTGATTTATGTAATGCCAGGACAGCACCACATAGAAAACTTAGAGCCAGGGGAATTTTCCCTATCTATATGGTGGTTGTGAAATGCCCTTAAACTGGAAAAATACCAAGTCTCCTGCTACTGGTTCAGCTTGCAAGATTCACATGCTTGTTGTTGAGGAATATTCTCCAGTGAAATCATACTCCTTTCAGTGGGGACTAGAGAACATTAGGAGAAGAAAGAAAGTACAGCAGAAAGGTCACAAGAAAGAGAAAGCCCTGGTATGCTGCAGCCTTTACTGGTGTAAACAGAAGAATCACTTTTATTATGATAGTACTCATTCATATATATTAAGAGCAGTGTGATCCAGACCTACTTGCTGCATAACATATGTTAAAGCGTTAGTCACTCATTACAACCTCGTTGTACAACTGGGATTTTTATTTACACATGTCTATTTTACAAGCCTCATTTGTTCCGTAGAATTGCAATTTGATAAAACCACCGGGATAAGCCTGAAATCCATTGTTATGTCCAAAAGTACCAGATCCAAGGAATCTGCTACTTTATTTCTCAGCAGTAATGCTGGTGAATCTATCTCTACACTATTAAGTTGGTTGCCCAGTTAATTCCCCATAATGTACAATACAACTCATGAGTTTTGCACTGCCTTTGCTTTTTGGATGTAGGCTGGCATCAGGTGTGAGACTGATTTGTGAAAAAGGCCTTAGGACTCCTGAAATATCAGGACCACAAAAGCTGGATGCCGTTAGTCTTTAGGGAATTATTATGAAGGAAAACTAGCAAGCACCTTGCTACCCTTCTCGTGCCAGGAGGAAAGTGCTTTGGGGCAGTTTAGAAGGTGAAAAGTTGGAGAGTAAACGGAACTAAACCACTGCAAGCTGAAATGGCGATTAAGCTTCTGGGATGCTTAATCAAACCATTGCACTATTCACTCTTTTAGACCTAGGGAGAGGGGCAGGGTGGGCCTCTGGGGCTGTTAGTCAAGAAAATTACTAAGACAAAACTCATATTGTTAAGTATACCACAACGCTGTCTGAGGTACCAATAAATAACACCGAAGCGACAATCTCTATAATGAGATTCACAATGATTCTCATCACAAACCTGCACCATTTATTAATGTGGATTAATACTCCAGCTAGAGATGGCCTGACCGTCAGATATTAACTGAAGGCTGTAGGTAATTTTAACAATATTTTCCTGTTCAGATGTTACATTTGATTTGTTTCTACCTGCTACTATAGTTTATACTGACAGCATTAAAAATGGGTTACTGCACTGTGGTATTTTACAAAGGTTCATGTCACTTCTTGTTACTTCATTTCATGTTGCAACATGACAGAGCACAGTCTGATATAATGCAGTGTGGCCTCCTATATTAGAAAGGGTCAAAGATTTTCTAAACAGTAATATTTATATTGCAATAGATATTAATGCAGCAGTATTAAATGGTGTATCAAACCATGGCAGCACATTATTTTCCATTTCTGTTAATTTATCTGGCTCATACACAATAGGTTACATCAGTCAATGCTATGCACCAGAAAATTATTTCTGTAGCAGAGAGAGAGACTGAGGAGAAAAAGTGGATAAAAGTAAAAACAAAACAAACAACTGTCTTTCCTCCCTCAAAATGCACACACACAAAATTATTTTACATTGGAAATTCCTAAGCTAGTAGATGTGCACTCCCTTCTATGGTCTTAATAAAGCACCCAGATGAGGCTGTCCCACATAGTCATGTCCGAACAGCTACCTGTTCGTGTCTAGGGTAAGAATGTGTGTTCCATTAGCCTCCACAGCTATTGGGTCACCTCATTTTAGCTCTATTCACCTCCTTATGTTATAAGCAGAAGGAGAGGTCAGCTTTTCCTCTGACAGCAACAACCTCAACATAGGTAGAACCTCTATCTGGCAAAAAAAATGAAGTTGGTTTTTTCCGTGTCCCTTGATTTCTTCTAGTTTATAGTCATGTGAATATGGAATTAGCTCCAGTATTGACCTACAGGCCTAGTGAATTTAAGATCAAATTAGTAAACACCCCTAGTCCCAAACAGCTTTCCTCCTAAATAACATTTGCAAAGGGCCACAAGGGAGAAGTTCAGATGACATGAAGTGGCAATTTCCTCTTGTGTTTGAGAACTCTGGAATTATGAAGAAGATTTTAGCATAGGGGTCTGGCCTGTACTGCTGCTGGTCTCCATAGACCATCCTCCTGTCATTCCTGCTTTAAACTCAGCCTATATTGCAAGAATTTGGTATTTCCCATTAGAGCTACGGGAAGAAAGGAAAGCATGTCAGAATACTAAAGTAGAAGAGTCTGAGTTCTAGTAAGAGCCACAATAAATGCTGGTGTTAAAGAAAACTGAGATTATGCAAAATTGCCATTTATTTCACTGTATAATATATGTCACGAAATTAGGATTGAAGGAATGGAAGATCAAACACCTGGTATGGATAAGTTTCCCAGAGGCTTATACTAATTAAATGGTATTTTACTGTACAAATGATATCCTTGAGAGCTGAGTACACATAAGTAACCTTAGATTATTTCTCTACTTGGTACTGCATAACAGCCTAGAAGTGTGAGTTTTCTGTGTGCTGAGTACTGCTGATAGTTGGCAAAAGTATAATAACTGTTAGTATAAATTTAAACCAATTTAACTTAAAACAGGTGCAAAAGACTGTGTTATTTGGTCTCAAGCCAAACTCATTTAAGGTAATTTCAATCAATATGAATTGACTTATGTTAAATTTAATTAAATCAGTCCTAAAAAGAAAAAAAAAAAAAAATTTGAAAGTGACTTGATGAGAAGTTGTACAGAATTAACTTAAATTAGGTTTAAAAATTATATATGGGAAATTGTAAATGGTAAATCTTTCATAGACGAGTGTCAGAAGCTAAAGAGCTAAGTCAGTAATGTGAGAGAGTTTGTGTTCCTAAAATCTGTCTTCATCAAAGTGTGGAATTGTCTTGCTGCAGACAAGGATGGGAACATAAAGTCACTCTGGCCAGTCTCTTCTTCCAGGAGTGTTCTCATTAAAAATGACAAGACCTTTCTTGGAAATTATCAACCAACTTTTTTTTTAAATGCAAAGTGGTAATTTCTCAAAATCTTAGTATCTTCAACAAAATATTTGTTAAAAATCCACATATAAACATGCTTTGACAAAACAATGACAATTTCACAATCCAAATTAATTTCTTTTTACGTGATTTTACATTGCCTTTTGTTTCCTTTGTTTATATTATTGCTCTCTATGCCAGTACTAGTGCACTACAATTAATGATACAAGCCATCTATAGCATAAGAGCTGAAATATTTTACTTTTACATCATCAAAGACACATCTGCCACCAGCATTGATTAAAACATGTCATTTTTTCTGGAATGAAACATATCCTGTTCAGTTTATGAAGGAACATGCCGATGCCTTGACAATCAATAATAAACAATAGGTACCTTTACAATGACTTTACAAGTAAACCCAAGTATTTCAATTATACTGTTCAATATTATGTCAAATCAAGAGCAACAGTGCACCATGGCAGACTGCCTTCTCTAACATCAGGGCCTGTCTTTTTGTACAAGTTCATAACAAAACTCCAAAGAATTTCCATGAAACATCTTGAGTGTCCTTGAAACGCCATTTTCCAGGAAAAAGCATTCTGCTGGAAAATTCCTGACTAGCTCTACTCTCTTATTTCTTTCCATTATACTACTTAACAACTCTAACTGTTCCTGCAACTTGCAAGTGCACTACAAACCAGACATCTGACTCAGCCTCTAATAATAAATAAAAGTTCCAGTGAACTAAAGTTCTCTGTATCTTACCATGTTCTCAGAACACCCAGCGTAGCACAACACATGTTATGTAAAATAACATGTAAATAAAATGTAAAAAACCCCTACCTGCTGTTATGTAAAAAACTGTTAAAGGTGGGAGGTTTTTGGGTTTTTTACTGATTTCACAGAATCCCCTTGGGCTTGCTGTTGAGTCAATGCTATGTGGCATCTACCTGCGGGTTCATGACATCCAGGTTCCAGGGTGCCAAAGGAGACCACAGAGGGGTCAGCCTCACCCTCCTACTCACTTTGGCAAGTGCCTTTGAGAGCTAAAACTACCAGCAGAAGAAGCACAAGAATGTTCTGTGGCAGAGAAGGGAAGAGAAACAAGAACCTTGGGAGCTAAAATCACACATAGAGCTGCCCAGAACCAGACACTGGGGAAGCGCAGAGGCACAGGCACACAGCCAAAGAACAGAGTTGGGCCACCAGGCAGGAACAACTGAACTCCACCTTCATCAGAAGAAGAGGTGATAAGGAAAGGTGGGAGAAAAAGGCAGCAGATGGGAGGAGGAGGAGGCACAGAAGAGCAAAATGCAATTAACAGTTTTCCAAGTGGTTTAAATGATCATGAATTAAGATCTGCTAAAATTCACAGATAACAACAAACACAAGCCTTTTCCACCTGTAGGTGTCAAGTGCTCTGAGAGAAGCCGCGGGACATTAACTCCATCTACAGATAACAAAACTGCAAAGCACAAAGGGAAAATAAGAGGTGTCGTGCAGGCTGCCCCAGAGACAGCAAGTGTCTGAAGGGCAACCACAGCTTCAGCCCTAGCCCAGCTACAGGGCTTGTGTATGGTTTTTCTAACCTAGGAACTGCTTTTGTAATTAGAAAAATACTCTGTGGATAGAAATACAGGCATGGGGAGAATCAGCCTATCTGTAAAGGGAGTCAATGAAGCAACGTGCACTGGAGTTGTGTAAAGCTTGAGAATGCCAGCTTAAGAAACTAATTTTTCAAAAATGGTTATTCTTAAATGGTCTTCTAGACAAACTCAATGACCTTATCCATTTCAATTAACTGAAATTTATGAACATGCGAGGAGAAGGCATTTTTCAAAGATCCCAAACTCACATTCTGCACAATTTACAGGGAACAGAAGGTTCTCAGACCTTGAAGATGGCCATTAGAATTTCACAATATTTTAGCATTTAGTATGCAGCCAGATCATTTTTAATTACTGAAAGAAGAACTCTTCAGAGAGAATGCATTTGAAAGATGTGTGCTAGAAACGCTATAAAGTCTTGTCATTGTAAATGATAACAGTGGTAGCTGATGTAATGACATTTGGGGAAAAAATGTGGACATCATTCCAATAACAACAGAACTTCCATAATGAAAATGACTACCCACATATTGAAACCAAAAAAATATCAGATACATCAAAGTGTGTAAAAGTGAGAAAGAGGCAGCAGCATGTCTAGCACTTGACACCTCCAGCAGCACCAGTGAGTCAAGGGGCTATTGTGGATTGCAGCTCTCCCCCTTTCTTCCTACTTTCCTCAGTTACTCATTTTCTTGATCTATTAAAGCATCCTATCGGTGAAAGCTTTAAGGTCAGACCTTGCTGTGCACTAGAGCCAGTGTTCTACACTGAGGTGGAAGAAAAAATCTTTCATTTTCCGTTTTTATTTCTAGTTTTAATTTGACTTGATAGCTTGTTGCACTTTGACTTGCAGCAAAGGATTGGTTCCTACGTGAAGAAGTCACATTCAAAAGTTAAAAGACTGTAAAAATCAAAGTTTCTATATACTGAACTTCACAGCCTGCCTGACCATGCAGGGACCATCTTGCCCTGGATGTAAAGAACAGATGCCTACAGAAAGCCCTCTCTGGAAGAGATCTTCTAGGAATGCTCTATTCTAAAATTAATCAGTGACTACAGAGAGAAGAAAGGAAAAGTCACGCATTGAACTACCAAACCTGTTGTGTGGAATGGCTAAATGGAAAAGTCTGCACATTCCACTAGAACTAGAATGCTGCAAAGATACAGAGAAAAAAGGCTTTTTATAAGTGCTTCATAGTTTCATATTGTTGCTCAAAAAGACTAAAAAAACAGAGTAACCTTTACGTGAGAGAGGATTTTCAGATCTCAAAAAGAAAACATTTCCTTCCTTCTAGTAACACCTATTCCACACAAACTAGTTTTAGCAAAAAAAAAAAAAAAGTAAAAAAGTCATTACTCCGTGCATCAACCTCTGAAATAATGACATCTCAACAGTGGCATGCTGTAACTCAGTGCTTTACATAGCACAACGAAGGCCAAGAATTTATATATTGATGCCTATAAATGTTATTGAGTATAATAAGCTTTCTTTCATCTCTTCACAGGTTGAAGGTAATATCTAAACTGTACAAATTCCATTTTAAAAACTCATGTCAGATACTATTGTGTATACTAGTGACATCTTTTACCCACTGTGCATGTGCAGCATTTTATTTGTGAGGTTTTTTTGCAAAGCATATGTAATGTTGGCACTTGCTTTCCTGAGAAAGCCTTGCAATCTTTTATTCTCTGTTGTGCCAGACATCTCTGCCTGCATTTATATTGAAAACAAAGGTCTTGCAATTACAGAAGTTTTGAAAAATTGCTGGAGAAAGGAATCAATGACATTTTCAGGAGAAAATACTTCATTGTTCTTTGCACTAGAGAAGTTTCCAAATGCAAGTATTGTTTAATTTAATCTCATAGTATCATGAAACAACAGAATTATTACCACATATGCCCCAATGCATCTAGTTTCTTTTCTGTGCAAAAATTCTGCAGGTCATTTCTGTTTGAATGGCCAGTTCTTCATGTGGAAAGAAAGCTCAGACAATGTCTTATTGAATAAAACAGGCTTGTTTCATGATTCATTACACTTCTTTTTTATTCTTACGTGTAAGCCAGCTCCTCTCAGTTCCATACCAAGGCCGAATACACAATGGAAGTTGTGCAGAGCCATAAAAATAATGCTGCAAATTCTCATGCATACAGTAAAATGCCAATAAAAATAAGAACGTTTTGCAAAAGGTACTAATACTCTGCATTTTAGAACTGATTTTTCATTCTGCATAAGATCATTTTTCTTTGACAAAATGACAGATGTTCATAAAAATGATATTAAGGATTCCTTTTGGCACTTCTGTTCAGTGTTCTCGTTTATTACTCTTCTGGTAATAGAGTATGCAATGTTATTCTTATGAAACCGGGATCATCAAAATTGCCAGGTGTCTGATGTGTGATCATTCCCTCTATATGCAAAGCAAAGTGTTTCCAAATGCATTAATCTAGTGAACTCTATGCTTACGGCTCAATTCTTTGGAGTGTTGTGTACTTTGATTATATACACCTTAACTCTATGAGTTTAATGTCAATAATGTTCAGCCTCCTGTAAGACTGAGCCCTTGAAGAAAAACATAATCTAATTGTGATACTTATAGTGAAGAGGTTTGTGTTCTTGAGTAAATCTATAAAGTCAGGTTCCAAACTATAAAATCCATTTGCATTTGCAAGCTCTAAGAAACAGTCTTTTTGAGTAGAAATGCTGGGCTGCAGATAAAGTTTGCAGGAAAGTCAGTCGGAAGAATGGCTGTCTAAATATAAAGCCGGGCACTTAAATTAAGATGCCTGGGATCGGTGCTGCTTGTGCAATCTTTTGCCTATGAATGATGTACACTGTTCCTCTTACCCCCACGTGTACCTCTCCTTCTTCCAAAATGAAGGAAAAAAAAAGGCAAAAAAGGACCTAGATCCATTCATTCACAAAGTGGATCTTTATATGGATAGATCAGGTTATGGTGTGAAAGACAGCAGCAAGCAGGAGAGAAAAGTTGGGAAACGTGGTAAAGGATGCAGCTGACAGCTAAACCCCACTGTATATATGCACTGCATATGCACTGTACGTATCCATGTAACCTCCTTTATGAAGCTAGCAAGTAAATTTTCATGGTTGGTAGAAGGATAGAACAATCTGGCAGGAGCTTTACAGACATTCAGTGGCAGCAAAATAAAGGAGACTCTCAGGGGACTCCTCCCAGCCTCTGAAACACCATTTGCTCTACTTTGTACTTCACCACATTTTCTGCCTTCCGCTGCACTCAATCTAGCCAGTTCCCTACCTGTTTCTCTTGTCCCAGCCTCAATCTTGTCACCTACACTGTTTGCCTTCTTCTTCACCTTCTGATTTCCCTTCCCCACATACCTTCATTTCAGTTACCTTGTGCAAAGCCGCCCCAATACTCCTGCACACCCAGACTCTGACCTCCCATGTCTTGCCACCTCCATTTCAATTCCCCCTTTTCACTGTAGCTTCAGATCATCTCTGTTCGGACCTCTCTGTTCTCTGGACATCTTCTATTACTCATTTCTACTGGCTCCAACTTCAACAAAACCTCTAGCAATAAAATACCTTACAAGTTAATGTATCCTTTAACTGTTTCTGTGTAAAAGAGAATGTGATTTTGGTTGACCTGAGTCTCTATCTTTCTAAATATTTCAAGTGCTATTGTATATTTACAGTATTTTTAGCTTGGCTATATTTTCCTTTCTTATAGAAAAAAAAAAGCTCCTAGTGATTTCTGTGTCAATTAAATCAAATTTATTGGCATATTTCTGGTTTTGGATAAACTGTAATTTTATTGCCTTAGCCACAGGGCAACAGATGGCAACAGATTTACTAATCACTACTTTAAGAGGGATAAATCTGTTTACCTCCCAAATAATAGAGACATCCTGCCTCCAGCTACTTGCTTCTGCTTCTTGTCTAAAAATTTTTACCTCCTTACTAAGAACTTAATAAGAATTTGCTAAAACAAAGGAGTTTGTGAGATGTATCATAGCAATGAGGAGCAGTGAGGAGGCTGGGGGTGAAGAGAGAAATCTAACGTGGATCAGAAAGAAACTCCACTAATGGCACAACTAGTTAGAAAACCCTAACCTCCTGACATTTGTTCTTGTCTCCATGAAGGTTTTCATCCCTTCATTGATGCCAGTTTAAAAATCACATAATTATGTGACCACAGTCTGAGAGAGAAAGCATGAAATGAAGTAGAGGATAGAAAAAAGCGGTGCAATAAAAAATTTATACTTAATTTGTAGATGATGATTACTATTGTAATAGGAGTCAAAATTAACCAAACTACTTAGGAGTATCACGGCTCCTCCCTCCACCCTTCTCAGTACAACATAATACAAAACTAGACTAAAATAGAAAAAAATACAGAACTAGATTTCTAATAAGTATCTACTGGACTTGTGTGGAAGGTGAAATGAGAGGGACTCCTACAAGGATTATAAAACAGACGTTGCTGAAGAAAAGCTACCTCTCCATAGTGTAGTATCTCAAATCCATGTGCCAAAATATTTGGGTGAAACTTTTTTCACAGATAGAATTTTTAAGACTTAGTGTAAGCAAAACAGCTTTTCTTCTCTGGGTTCGTATTTTGATGAAATATCACTCCAGTTTTCCATTTATTTCAACCTTATGCAGAGATCTGCTGTGGGATTCATGGCAAATACAGCACAAAGTCAGAAAAGCAACTCCCAAAAGCATTTTACCATCACTAGTATCAGAAAACCCTAATTATAGCCTTCAAAATTTCTCTGTCTATACTGTACATACAAACACATATGTTACAGTAATCTGTAAGTACTCTCCCAAACCAGTACCTCAAATAATATTGAAACTAAAAAAAAAACCTAGATAAATGCTGCAAGTCTTCAGACTGCAGTTGCTTAAGAAGAGAAATTAAATACCATTACTAGAGCACTTTGGAAATCACAGGTGAAAAAAAAGCAGAAGTGAAAACAGTGTTACGTATCAGGATGCCCTGTATTAAATCCTAAAAAATTTACTTGTGAATGATGTGAACAAGATTCCTCAATTATCCTCTAACACATTAAAGGTTACGTTTGGACATGCTCTGTATTATTTTTTTCAGCAGAAACCGTGAAAAGTCAGAGGCTTTGAAAATGAAGAGAACATTTGGATGGTTAGAGGAGACCTGAGCAGTATGTGCAAAGCAAAACCAGTCCTCCAAAGGCGCACGACTCATCTTTGCACTGATCAAGAAACCTCCAAGACCTACAGACAAGAAATATTTTTTTTTTCTTGCTATTCTTGGTATATCTCAGCTGCAAAATGGAGATCCATACTTGGGTATAGCTAAGTAAAAGATTTAATCTCAGGTCAAATCTCTATTTTATACATAATTCACTTTTTGCTACCACTGAAGTAACGGAATATATGTTTCTTCATTCAAAAGGGATAAAATTAAGCAATTAAAAATGACTCAAACATTTCATGCAGTTTAATCTCCACATCATCCATCATCTGTCTCATTCATTTAATGACAAAGTATGTTCTCCCTTCATTGTTTACATATTTCTGTTGCTACCACTTTTAACCTGGCAAAGTAATACATTTTTTTTTCACTCCATGTCAGGTAGTATTGTGTAATCAAACCCTGGTTTTGGCAAGAAATGAGAGTTTTCTTATAAGGTTTTAAGCTTATCAAGGGTAGCAGTTGCAGTGTTGCCCTTGCCGTGTTGCCCTTGCCCCTGTTTTCTGAGAATTAATTATCAGTATGAGGGAAAAGTACAGTGGAGTTCTCTTGCTTTGGGAGGTCTATCCCCCTATAATGACTTGAAGGGCAAATTTGGCACATAACAGTCATGGGAAAATATTACAAATTGTTCCCCACCTTACAGCCTGTATCCCTTATGAGGTTATTACAGTGTAAAACTGAAAAATCAGAGATTACTATAAAACCCTGCCCCCTTTGGACTGAAAACAGTTTAAGACCAAAATGACCTATTTGATTTTTGTCGTTCCATGTGAAAGAGCTTCCTTTCTTTCCACAATTTTATACTCCTCCAGTTCTTTTACTAGTCACAAGGTAGATTTCAGTATCAATCTACCAGTTTTACAAGCTGATTGATGCCAAACTCTGTACCAACTGCTGCCCAGGGAGTTACAGTTTATTCCTTCTCAGTAGTGAGGTGTGAACTTCAGGGCTGTGATACTGTGTCAGCAGTGCTGCAGAAACCATCCAAGTTTTCCAAAGCGCACACAGTGGGAATAATACAAGATGATGTCCAGGGTGAGGAACAAGAAAAGGTGTGGAAATCTGGGTAGGACGGAGGTTAGACTGGAGGGCTCTAAACCTTTTCATGGCTGGATTCATGCCTCTCCACATCTAAAGCGATTATTTTGTGATGACTAGATACATTTAGGATATGGTCATCTTGCTGTGTTTTGATGATTTCTTAGATTACATTTTGCTTTAATACATAAGCCTCACCTACTAGGAAGTATCATACTTCAGATGCTTTTGGGAGTGTTTTGGTTCTTCCTCCCTGTTTCTGAGGGAGGAAGAAGGATCTAGCAATTAATTACCTTGCAAATACACTATCATCTCTGGTCATCTATCATTCGTGTAGTGTCTCTGCTGTACTGTGGTTAATGTAAGTCAGCAGACACATGGATCTGTCATCCATCTCTGTAACACATCTCTATAGCAGGATGCCTGTGGGAGAAGAGGTACATAAAGCAGACTTTTTTGTTCTGAGGGTGTTCAAATCCGTCTTAAATCTAGCCTTTTTACTCATGAGCTATGCTGATTCCTGTGCATTATGGCCCTCACAACGAGCAGAACGGGGAGAGTAAGAGTGGAGTTCAGCAGTGGTTAGACTCTGCAGAAAGTTCATAGCCCACAGCATCTGCACATAAATAACAGGCCATCGTGGCTGAAGGCAAACTGTGTCCGTTTGGGAAATTCAGAGTAAATTGCATCCTGGGACAGGGCTCTGACAAGCACTCGTTGCACTCAGGACTTGAGGACAAAATCTCAGGACCTTGGGCATAGGAGAAGGTCACTCAGCCTACAGCTTGAACTCCGAAGCATTTTCATTCTCCTGCACATTATGAGCAGCACTTACTATACCAGAGGTACATGCCGGTAGGTTGACCTTCATTCTTTTATTTTCCAAGCTATGTAGCACATTAGCAGAGGAAGGCTAATGCAATTGGCATCAAAGAACTTACATGCCGTCTGATGGACTGGCGAGCTGCCAAGCCTCTAATCCACCATGTGACTGACAGGACTTCAGTCCCCAGGAGAAAGTGATTTTTAACACAGTTTTCTATTTCTCTGAAGTCATCAGCAGTTTCATTCAGATCATTCAGATCATACAAATCAAATGCCTTCAAGGTAAGTGATTATTTAAGGAATTTTTCAATGAGAGCTTTTGGTCCTAGTGTTCGTTCTGACAGTATTTAGAAAGAAAAAATATACTTTGGTTCTCTGATGTTGAGCTTTTTTGTACCACCTAGTGCCAGATGAGGCTTATGCTTAAAAAAAAAAAAAAAAAGTTTGAGCTCTTTATATATTAAAAAGAAAAAAAGGCAAAAAGCAAAGTTCACAGCTAAATATGGTATACGTGCCAGGGTCACCTAAGCAGATGAAGCCAAATCCATATTAAAAATATCTTATACCCTTACATCGCAGTTTAAAGTACCAGCATGTATTACAGCTGCATCCATGGTGTTTACCTACCGAGGGCTCAGACAGGAATGAAGGAGAAGGATGCCTGGATTTAGCAAAACACTGCAGCATGCACTAATTTCTTCATAAAAAGTGTCCTGAAGTAATAAAATTAAATCACCTCAATGGCTTGTAATAGGACTTTAAGTTGGCTAAAGCTGCCTAGATCTTTTCCTTACAGTGCGTTCACAGAAAAGACAGACAGTCTCTTGAAATTAAAAAGGCGAAATATCATTAGAATAAGAACCAGAATAATTAACCCTTTATAACAGAGAAAATTCAAAGGGATTAGATAAGGGAGAAAACACATGAAACGTGGTTTTAAGAAAACTTCCCCCTTCCTCCTCTGCCTTTCCAGACTGTTCCTTCTCCCCCAAGCTCGGTGTAGTTTTGTGGATTGTGGCAAGCACTGCTTGGCCCCTAAGCTCCCACCAAAATGTCCTTTCTGCTGTCTAGAGGCCTGGGGAGTGTCACTTCCCAGCCCTGCCCAGCATCTCTCTGCTTTCCCTGTGCTGCAGGAGCTCTCCTTACCCAGTCTCCACCCACAGCCCTCCTGGGGACGTCCTCTGCCTTCCCCTGCCTCACTCTCTCTGTAGAGGAGCGTATGGCACAAACTGAGCAAACAAGACAGACAAGCTGCCATAAGGCCTAAATCCAGGAATTCTCATGTGCTTTGGTGGCCAAAATTTCTCAGTGAAGCATACATAGTGCGTCCATAAATCTTGATCCAGGACCCGTAAGGAGTGATGCTCTTGTTTAAATCTATGCCCCTCAGAAGTCCCATCGATTTCAAGAGGATGACTTAGGCATGTGAAGTAAAGCACATATATTTTGCAGGCTGTAGGTTTAGCTTTCATAGAAAGTGATAAAGGAGATTTACAGCATTGCTTTTTCACCTGAGTTTTTACCCCATTTGTCCAGCTGGGTAGAAAAATGACCAAAGCTAGCCAGTAACTATGCTGAGTGTTTGAACAGGCTTTTACTGCACAGGAATATGAACAAGGTGGAAAAATATTTTAAATTCTCACATTCACAGAGATTTTATGCTCCTTTCCTTTCTTTCTAATGTCCCAACTGAGGGGGTTGGGTTCTCAACCAAGACAATGATCCTCTTAGACCAAGCATTAAAGAAATGCCTAATGAATGACAAACCCTGCCAAAATACCTTTCAACTGAAGTATGAGATGCAAATAAATGCATATATCCACCCCCTGCTCCCAGTTACACAAAAACAATCCATTCAAAATCCTGTATTTCCATAGAGCTGGTTTTGCTCATTTTTACTACATAGTAGAGAATAAATAATTAGGCAAAAATGTGGTTAAAATTCTCTAAGCAATGTTCATTTATCTACCTTGCAGTTATCTTATCTTCCAATTTACTGGTTCAGATCTTTAATATATACTTTACATAGTCTGAAATCCAGTGCAAGAGAATCAATTTTAGTATGAGAGATTCAGACGAGACATTTGTTAGGGTTGGGTTTTTTTTAGAGTGATTAAATACTTAGTGTAATCTGCCATCAAATTATTTTTGGAGTTTAACACTATTTCTAATTCTGTTCCGCACTTTGAAGCATATCAAAAACATTATACAAATCAATATATGATCATATTGTTTTTATCCATGCTTTAAATACTAGAGGTAAAGGGGGGAAGGGGGG
>VYZX01019731.1:0-24906 GCA_013401335.1 Brachypteracias leptosomus | reverse complement strand
TTCTAAATAGCCTGTAGCCTTTGATAGCCACACTCCAGTCATAGGATTCATCCCACCATGTTTCAGTAATAGCCACTATGTCATAGCCTTCCTGTAGCATGGTAGCTTCCACTTCCTCCTGTTTGTTGCCCATGCTATGTGCATTTGTGTAGAGGCACTTCAGCTGGACTGCTGGTCATGTCACCTTCCTAGAGGGACAACCCTTTGTTTCTCTAAGGTGTTTCATGGCTGCTACCCTGTTAGTTCCTGTTTCCTCAGAAGCCCCTGGCTTATCCCTCTTAGGCATTGCTTGTATTGCAGTTTCTACATCATGCTTCAGGGAACCAGGCTGAAGGGCCTTACATAGGTCACCCCTTCCCTCCAGTCCTGGTGTGTCATCCTGCCTCTCTGGACCGATAATCCCGATATTATTATTATCCCTCTCCCCTTTCCCATCTAGTTTAAAGCCCTGTCAACCAGCCCAGCAATCTCTTGGTCAAATATCCTTTTCCCGCTTTGGGAGAGGTGTCTTCCATTTAAGGTCAGCATTCCTGGTGCTGTATAGGTCGTCCCATTATCAAAAAACCCAAAATTGTGGTGGTGACACCAGCCCCAGAGCCATGTGTTGATGTGATGTGTTCTTCTATTCTCTCCATTGTTGCTGCTTTCCACTGGAAGGAGGGATGAAAAAATAACCTGTGCTCCTGACTCTTTCACCAGCCTCCCAAGGCTCTAAGGTCTCTCTCAATTGTTCTTGGACTACATTCTACTACCTCATCTCCACCCACATGAAAAATTAGAAGGGGATAATAGCCTGAGGATGTCACTAAGCTAGAAAGCTTCCTAGTGATGTCCCTAACTCATGCTCCAGGGAGACAGCAGACCTCCCTGTGATGAGGGTCTGCATGGCATATTGGACCCTCTGTACCCTTCAAAGCAGAGTCTTCTACAACTAGAACCCTTCTTTTCTTTTTCTTATGTGATGTTGTGACGTGGATAGCAGGCCTGTCTGACTGCATAGACTCCTCAGCTGTAGCTTCCCCATTGTCCCCATCCTCATTTGTCTGCTCTTCCTCTACCAGGACCTCATATCTGTTACACAAAGGCAACTAAGGGGGCGAGGTAGGCAAGTGGGGATTTCGCCTGCTGCCCCTGCCGTGAACTAGCCTCCACTCATTCTCATCACTTGAGCTCCTCTATATGAACTGACAGGGTGGGACACTGAGGCCCTAGGATCCTGGGTGCTTGTCAGTGGGTGCTCCCATTCCCATTTCAAGGTGGGCAGAGCCTGGCTCCACCAATCTATCTCCTGCTCTGCCTCCCTAATGCTCCTCAGAAATAATGTTTCCAGTGAAAAAGCATGAGGAGGAGAGGGACTGAAAGAGACACTTTGTTAACAATAAATTGTATTCTAAAATGGGCTCGCACTTCAGAAAGTGGAAAGGAGAGCAGAGCATTACCCTAGAAGCTCAGGTGCTATTCAGCACGGTAGGAAGCTTGGATCATGTCACCACAGATCAAGGAGAGGAATGAATTTTGGTAGTACCTCACAGGTAAAGGTCTAAATCACTGAGTTACTTTGTCAATGAAGCAGTATTGTTTTTTCTTCAGGATGCAAGTTCCATTGCCCACTGCTTTTTCTCAGAACATGTCGATGAATTTACAAAGATATTGTTATGTCCAAAACATTTTTTTAGTGCCTGACTCAGAATAAAAAGAAACAATTACCTTGTTCTAGCATACCAAATAAGCACTTATAATGGGCCAGAAGGGACCGTATATTGTTATGCAGTGCTTGTGTCTTCTGCTTCCATACAAAAATTTGCAGATTCTCCACATTGTCTCACAGTCTCTAAGAGAGACTGCCTTGACTCCATAACACGGAATGTGTAACAAAACAGAACTGGGAACTGCTAGCATTGCCACCTCCACAGCCTTCTGCTCCATGCCATTCCTTGTCATGTGATGTGACTTTTTCCCTCTAATTATTAAGGTGTAACATGGGAAGAGGATGACAGTAATTACTTTCTTTCCATTCCCATTAGACATTCCCAGATTTTTATAGTACCAGAGTGCAGGTACCAGGAACTATGCCAGAACTCTGGACGACATAAGAAAAAAATGGGAAATATGCTGCATTTTCCTGTTGGTTCAGCAATTTTCAGGCACTTCAGGACATGTGTTTTCACTGAAGGTAAACTGATGCTTCAGTATAACTCAGTTATATGATAAAGGATTGAAATTAACTTTAATTATCTTCTTAAGTCTAGGTAAATTTTGTTTAGCTCTGGCATATATTTTTCTGTCTATACTATTTCATATATATAATGAGGGAAATGAAACAAAGGCAAGTACTGACTGACTGGAAGGAAACCCTGAAAAATTCTGTTGCAACTTGTTCTCCCTTCACAAGCAAGCAATGGAGAGTTTCTTCAATGGACCCTTTTAGTGGAGCATGATTACTTTTTGTTTTCTACATTTAATGGGCTTCCACAGCTTCACTAACTCTGAATAATTTAATAAGCTCAAGAATATTTTGAAAAAGATCTCTCTTTCTCCTCTATGTTAATCTTTTTGTTCCTTTTAGTTTTCAGTCACCCTCTCATTCCTCTTTCCTTTCCTTTTTATTCTTCAGGGAGAGAACTCTGTTTTTAGAACTTGCAGGGAGCAATTCTCTTCCAATCGGTGCATAACATCCATGTACAGTCACCTGCATTTAGTTAGCAGTCAACTGTTAAGTGCACCTAAGTGCACACAGGTAGGCTTGATTGAACTGTTATTTGACAAACTTGTTTTCTTTAAAACAATTTAAATCACTAGGAAGTAATGTGTTTAAAAAATACATAAAATAGAAGTTGTCTTTATTTTTATTAAGATGAGTAATACTTACTAATGGCATTGACCTACAACAACTGCACAAAAGGCTGTACAGCACTAGTTAATTTTCCCATGTTACTGTATAGTACTTTTTGATCTCGTAAATAATTTCTCATAGATTATCTTGATTCTATGTATTCCCTTTTCTTCAAAGCTTTCTTTTGCCTTTTACTGAAGGTCTTGTTTGTACACCTCTTGTCTTTCTGCTCTTAGAATTTTTTCTGCTTAAGGAAAGCAAGAAGATTCAGTTTCACACTCTATTTCTCATTTGATCCAAATGTAGACTATGTGATGTATTTCAGACTAAGTCTGATTTTAATATATGTTTTTCCATTCAAAAAATAAAAGTTTTAGGAAGTAGAGTGGTTGCTACCTAAGAAGAAGTTGATTTACTGATAGATTGTTTTGATGAAGTCCAGAAGATGTTGTACAAAATTAATACAAATAGAAAAATGGCTTTGTAATGAGAATTGAGGCTGCTACCATGCACAAAAAGATGTTTTAAATTCTAGAAGTGGTAGATATTGATCTAGAGACTATGAGATGAGATTGAAATCTAGCTGAACTGTGGTTTAATGCAGATATCAACCCTGTATTTTTGGAGAGAAAATGATCTGATGCTATTCTTGATCTTGCTCATAGATTAAGACATATATTTTAATACTTCTTAGAAAAGGTTTCTCTTCTTTTACTATGGTGAATCTAATGATAAATTTTCCTGTTTGAAAGAACACTGGGAAGTTCCTTTGCTGGAGAGAAGTGTTTTAATTCTCTTGTACTCAGTATAAGTGATGACTTTTAGAAACTCAGAAACTGGATCAGCAAATTAAGCACTTTTTCAGAGAAACAGATATCTGACCCAGAATATGGTCAAAATTTGATTTTTAAAATATCTTTACAGTAATAAAACTTTCTTTTGAAATGAAATTTCTTTGGAAATTTATGTAGCTGGTTGCAACAGAGTAGATATAGTGTCTCGGCCAAGTGCAAGCTGGAAAAATGGAAGGGACAAGATGAGAACAGATCACATTAGGATAGGAATTGCAGCGATGTAGAAGTCAGAGCCAGTGAGGACAGCAGACAAGAAAGATGAAAACAGGAAACCCCTCTTCTTTCCCTGAATCTCTTCTGAGGAGTCAGAGTAACTAAGTTTTAAAATGAGAGACAAATCACTCAGAGTAGAGGGAATGAGATGACCTGAAAGATTTATGAAACCATCAGCTGCATCTGAAATACACTCTGGAAAAGCAGGTGGTTGAAATGAAATGAGCCAATAGGTGAATTATCTAAATGATATCTAAATAATTCTTAAATGAGGCCTAGGGCTTCTTAGCTTAGAATTGGAATGAAGGATCCTACCTGTGAATTGGGTTACATGTAATAAAGTAGAAGGTGATTGTGCTGGAGAATCATGGTTATTTATGGCTGTGAGATTGTGTAGATTTTTAGAACCAAAGCTGTTTTGAACCCAAGGTACAAAACTTGACTCACACCAGTGTTGTAATCACCAAACCCACATTTCTACTGGATTTTAAGTGTAATGTATATAAGGAGAGTTGATATTGCCCAAGGATATATGAGGCCTCTAATGAAGGTGAAAAAGAAAACTTGATTTTTGTGTGGAGGAACCTACAAGGTAAACTAGACACGATGTAACTAGTAGTGTAACATGCAGGTAACATCTACACTACTAACAACAAGATTTGTGGTATGAGAAAGCTGCTTTTTGTGGCCTTTTTTTAACCTCTATAGATCAAATATATAGTCTATTTGTCCAATTTTGTGCTAATATTCTAGCAGGAATCAGACTTAAAATGAGATGAGACCAGTTTAAGAGAGGGATTCCTTCAATGTGTTTAAATTGCTTGAATTGGAAGAAGGTACAAAGACTCTTGGCTTCTTCTGCTGCAACAGGGAGAAAAAGTCTGGAACCTGGGGTGGAGGGAAGCCAGAAAGATGTGAATATAGCAAGACATAAAGATAATTTAGAAAAGTAGAAAGGTATATTGAAACTAAATAGACAACCCCCTCCTCTCCAAGTACTTGAGAAAAATCATTTTCTGAAATTTGAAGATCTATGATGATATAGTATAATCACAAAATTCTGTACCTGAATAGTCTCAGAAATTACATGATAAGATTAGTCATGAGCTCTGTATTTTCTGAAAAGATTTAAAAAAGATCATTCTTGGGTAGAATGAAGTTTGAGACTAAAAACCTTTTGAGAGCTAGTCCACGTTCCCAGCAGAAGATATCTGAAAGTGAGTTCAGCAGCTGGAATAGGCAGTACTGAGGAACAAGACTCTTAGTTACTGGATGTCAGACAGATTCTGGATTGATGCTTATTATTTTGTATTATTTGGTATCTGCAATAAAAAAAGTGAATAGTACAGAGCAGGTCTAGTACTTGAGCATATAGGTCTAGTACTTGGAGGTGTTCAAGGCCAGGTTGGATGGGGCCTTGAGCAACCTGGTCTTGTGGGAGTTGTCCCTGCCATGGCAGGTGATTTGGAACTAGATCTTTGAAGTCGCTTCCAACCAAACCATTCTACGATTCTATCTCTCATGACAAGGTCTCCTTTTTCCTTCTGGAGAGGACCCACATCTTCCGTAGAGTTCCTTTTATCACTGAGGTACCTATAGAAGTTTTTTTGTTACCTTTAAAGTCCCTGGCCAGATTTAATTCTATCTGGGCTTTGGCTTTCCTCACCTGATCCCTGTCTGCTCAGACAACTTCTTTGTATTTCTCCCAGGCTACCCGTCTGTGCTCCCACTCTCTGTAGAATCTCTTTTTGCATTTAAGTGTGTCCAGGAGCTCCTTGTTCATCTATACAAGCCTTCTGGCATTCTTGCTTGCCTAATATCATTGATAAGTTTTAAACCACCAAAAGTCATTGTTATGAGTACTGACTTGCAGTCAATAGTTGAAGCAGTACTTGAATTAAACATTTCTAACCTTGTACATCCATCAACTTACTAGGCTGGTGATATGGCAGGGAAGGATTCCTTTATCTGTGTAAAGCAGCTTTCTATTCTTTGAAAGGGTGAAATGCTTTGTTGGGGTTTTTTGGTTGGTTTTTTTGTTTTGTGGTTTGTTTTTTTTTTTGTGTGTGTGTAAGTTATGAGACAAGTTAAGTACTAGAAAAGCCCTAGAACCAGATTTCACCAGATGTCACCTGATCTTGGAAGAGAAGGTTGATGCTGGTGGAAGAATCCAAAAAAGGTGAAATCAGGTGTTTACAGGCAAGGGTCGAGGACAGCAAAAGGAGGAGTGAGGTGGGACCTAATGAGGGAAATTTCTGCTCCCTAGGTCTGGATTTTCAGCGAGCTGTAGGAGACCTTGAGGGGCTAGGGTTTCACCCTGAGAAAGAAAAAGGTTGAAGCCGTGAGAAATCTCTATTTAGTGCCAAGAAGCTTTTAGAAGTTTTGAATCTTTGGCCCGTAGAGAATCATAAAATCGTCTAGGTTTGAAAAGACCTTTAAGATTGTTGTGTCCAACCTTTACCCTAACTCTACCAAGTCCATTGCTCTATCAGACCACTAAGCACAATATCTACATGACTTTTAAACATGCCCAGAGATGCTGATTCAACCAATTTCCTGGACAGCCTGCTTCAGTGCTTGAAAGATCTCCACCTGATGTTAATTCCACTGACACCAAAGGAATTATGCAAGGATCTGGAACTGCATGTGAGAAAAATTTGTAATTGTATTCTTGAAAATGAACATAAATTGACAGAAATAGAGCATGTCTAGACAAATAGGTAGCTATAAGTAGCTAGTTATTGTATGGTACCATGATGTTTACTGTTGCTTGATGTTGTCAGGGTAACTGCTTTAATTAACACCTCTGAATTCATTCTAACCTTTACCTTATTCTCAGCTGAATGGAAATAAACTGTCTATTACTGCATATGTGTCAATCCTTGGAGACATATAGGAAAAGAAACTGCTATCTAGGGCACTTGTGAGTATATCAGTACTTTTACTGTTAGAGCTATGCTAGATCCTTGCATATGGCTGTTAATTTATCTAATGGAGCATGTGCAAAAGACATTAATACATTAAATTGATAACTTGTATATACATAAAAATATGCAACTGAACTTTCCTGAAGTTGTTATTTGCTAAAAATATTTTTAAACTTTTCTCTTCTATTTTCTTTACTGTTGGCTCTCTCTTACAAAGAAGAAAACAGAACACACTTTGTCTTTTTACCTTCACAACAAGGATTAGTATTGGTATTATTATGTTTTAGAAATAACATAAGGCATTGGGTTATTTTTGTTTGGTTAGGGGTTTTTTTGTGTGTGGAGTTTAAAAATATATGTTTGTTTGTTTTCCCCACTTGTGAGGTTAAATTTTGTTTACTCTATTCTATAGATGCCTTCTAAAGTGTTCTTTGTTGTTATACAAAGAATGCTGGGTTCTTCGAGAGAGCAGAGGATGTGATGGGCACATGGATTTCCTAGGGGGCTGGCGAGTAAGCAGACTAACTTGACTGAAAACATGTATCGAAGAAGTACACCTGGCTGCAATTCCTGTGATTGTGCATGGGCTGTATTTTTGAGGTAGTTGGAAGATACATATTATGTGAGCAGCAGAGCAGGTTACACATTCTAAAGGACTTGTGTGGCTGCTTGTTTCAGAACTTTTAAGCAGCTCAATAGACAACAGACAATATCACTATAACTTTTATACTGTCAGAATTCAGATAATCAGTCTGGGTTGTCATTCTTTGAAAAGAAAATGTCACGTTTTGATTTTTGGGATATTAACACTGGAGAATTTCACCTTGGCCAGTACTCTGGAGTCAAAGGAGAAGTATTTCAATTACACATGTAACACTGTGCCTAGCTCTTCTATCTATTGATATCTTCTCGTTCTTAGTATTACATTTTAATAAATGCTCAGATTTTATAACAGCAACAGAAATTGAAGAAAAGTGCAATACAGAATGAACTAAGTGTACAGTTTAAAAGAAGAGGAACAGGGCATATTTATAATATGAATACTGTGAAGAAAATCTTAGTCCATCTTTCTATGCTCTGTTCTTTTTTTGATTTTGTGTAAATTAAGAACCATGTAAATAAAAATGTGATATTAAAATTAAATAGGAAAGTATTCTTTGAGGTTAGCAAAATCCTTCTTGTGCACATGATCATGCAAATTTATCAACTTGATAGTTCTTAGAAAGAACTATTTTTCTAGTCCTTTAGAATTTGTGACATTATTGTTTCACCAGGCAGGGTGTAAGATACCACATATTGCAAAAGGCAAATAACTTACATGGGGATTAATATCTGCCTAGAACCTTTATCTTCTCATGCTAAAAATATAGGCTGTTGCAACCAAAATTGAACTTAGCTACTATTAGAATGAAATTTCCCTAAGGGCAGAAACATTATATACACATTTATGTGCACATAAACACATGCTGTGGGTGGAGGTTTCAGGATAATCAACTGAGTTAAACTTCCAGGTCTGGAACTCCAAACAAAGGTGAACAATAAAAACTTTTGTTTCATCTTGGGATTATACAAGTTAGTTGTGTTATGATAGAATAAGTCACTACCTATCTGAGGTATTCTATTATTACACATGAGAAACCCCTAAATAAATACTTATGTCACTGTCTAGCTGGAGGGACCTGTTGCTTTCTATGTCCTTCACCCATCAGCAGTAATGTACAAGTTCTGGAGAAAAGGCACATTCTGTAGACTAATCTCTTGCGTTTTGTCTTCTTCTCAAAATATTGTGAAATTTACAATTTTGAAGGTTTTATCATTATCATTTGAAGGTCTTACATTACCAAAATGTAAAAGAGATCTGAGAACTCAGTTAAGTGGTATTAAAGGAGATCTTCATAATAAACTGCAATCTGTATAAAAGCCTGAAAGTCTCAGCAAAAATCATATGGAGCTCATAAGTTTGGTTTTCTCTGACACTTTCCTTTCCATCAACTCTTTACAAAGCATATAATCTGCAATTACTCTTGCTGATCATTTTTGTACCTACTAGGAAATTAACAATTCTGTTAAAACCAAAAATAGAGCATTATGTAGTCTTCTTATGGGTAGAATTTAACTAGATTTCATTAGGCCAAATACAGCTATCCAGATGATGGCAGTACCACTAAGACTATAATTATAGAATCATAGAATGATTTGGGTTGTGACTTGCGGAACTAAACTCCACAATCAGAAAAGATTGTAAAGTAAGTATGTTTTATTTGGCGCCGGACACACGGGGGCTAACGCCACCAAAAACGTGTGCAAAGCTACGCAAATAATTACTTCCTTTTTATACAGTCAACTAGTGCATATTCACAAGATTTCGAAACACGCTTATACATATTCATGACCTGTCCCTGCTTCTCATGCTAATTAGACTCCTCCCATCTGCGGCTGCACAATGCCTTCCGGTGGTGGTCGCAGGGGGTTGCTGGGGGGGCTCAGGGATGAATATGCATCGTCTTCCTCGCTGAACTCTCTCTGACCCCGGTGTACTGCGCATGCCTGGTGTACATTTGGTCTTGGCCCAAGACTTCTATTTAGTTCAAACTGGCCCCTTGGGGTGAGCTCCTTTGTTCTTAGGGAGTATCTCTGTAGCTTTTCTTCACTATATTCTTACAGGTACTTACTCAAAAGCAGTAGAGCAGTAACACAAAGCAAGGGAAAATTACAAAATGTACAGCACATTTGAGGTAGCTTATGCAGGAGCTATGTAACAAATGTAGCAAACTTAATCCTATGTATCATTTGGAAGCAACCTTAAAGCTCATCTCATTCCCACTCCCTTGCCATGGGCAGGGACACCTCCCATTAGACCAGGTTGCACAAACCCCCGTCCAACCTGATTTTGAACACATTCAGTGATGGAGCATACACAACTCTCCTGGGCAACCTGTTCCAGGGTCTCTGAACACTGCCCTAAAGGCATCTGTGAATATCATCTTCCACAAATATCTTTTTTCATGAGCCATTGCTCAGGTTGGACTGATTCTTTGCTGTTTGCATATATACTAGAGAACTATGTCTGGAAATGAGATAGTGGAATCAAGACAGGTACAGGTAGAGATGTGGGGAAACCTTTATTTGTTCTTTGCAACCTCTGGATGCTATTTTCCCAACACATGTTCTCATTACTCAGCCCACTTCTACAAACTTGAAGGTCCTTCCTTCTGGATAGTATGTTTACAACTGCTGAGTATTTCTTGCTTTCCATTAGTTACAAGTCTATCTTGAAAGTCTACTTCACAAGAACAAATCAGATGAATAACGATTTTCAGTTGTAGGGACAGTGTGCATTATAGTGAAAGGAGAGCTGGAAAAGGCAGGGGAAAGAGAAAAAGCAGAAAGCAAAAGAAGAGCGAGCAATTGGGATGGAAGCAACACTGTCTGTTTTAATATGTGGTATTGGCACAGAAAGAGGAACACTGGCCATGTGTTAGTTTAGGCTGAAAATGAGTAGAAAAGATCCATACTTTAAAGGCTTAAGATCCTTGAAAAGCCTTCTGATAAAAATAGCGAGAGCAATGAGTAACTTCTAAGACGAGGTTCAGTAAGCCTATGAAAGGGATTAGGTGATAATAATGGACTGGAGTTGATGACTCAAGAGATTAATTCATTCCCACCATTTCTCACACTTTTTTCAAGGGATAGTTCTATTGAAGATCGAGTGCATTGCTGAGTTTTATTTCATCTTGAAAAGTAAATGTCGTGTTCAGCCATCATGACAGTAGATTTTCTTAAAAATACTCTGGGAACGGAGTAGTGTTTTAGATGCCTTAAAATGTTTTTGCTATAGTGCACATGAATCTGATCTTGAATAATCACATCTTTTGCACTCTCTAGAAAGTTAGTAGAGAGAAAACAAGTGCAGATACATTGAAAGAGCTGTTTTCAGCATTAATTTCCCACATATATGGAGGAATTAGGTGTATGTACAGACCTCAGTAAGGAAGTCAGAGTAAAACAATCCTAACACCTATAAAACAATAAAAAATACTGTTTTGGGTTTTTTTCTTTTTTGTAATTGTGGCATCATTTTGAAAATAATAGACTGTTTCACAGCAGCACGTGTGAGAGCAGCATTCCTTCGATGTAATATTATTTTATCTTTTATATAGGACATCACATTTGTTGTAAAACATATGAGCCTGCTCATGTACCCTTTCAAGGAATAAAACTCCTTTCGTCTCAGGTTGTTTTGTCTACTTTGGAAATATAGAAATGTCTTTCCATGCAATAATTTAATTGAATAAAATATGTTTTAATAGCTTTCAATTATATTGATACTTGCAACTGTCAGGAGTAATTGGGAAATTAAGACCTGCCCATTTGTTAGCCAATATTTTATTTCTTTGCATCTTACAAAGGAAGAATTACATTAGCCCATTACCCGACCTGCTTCCTGCCCTACATACAGGTTCAGGGCCTTGGTCAAATGTAGTTCTTTACTTAGTAAAACAAAAGTATAATCCTTTCATGCCACTGAATTCTACGATGGAGTCTGTTTGCATAAAACCACAAATATAGCCAAGATTAAAAGACTCATTATGTAAAAGCATCCTTATCTTCTGCCTGCATCTTTTTATTCTATGGTTATCTGCTTTTTCAGCTATTTCTGAATTAAGGTAGGAATCCTGTGCGGCACCATTTAATATTTTTATTATATGGCAATCTAGTACTTTAGCTACAGACCTGTCAGTCTCACCTTGGTGTCAGGGAACAGATAATCTTGAAAGCCATCATGGATCAATTAAAGGTCAACCAAATGATCAGGCCCAGTCAGCATGGGTTCATGAAAGGTAGATCCTGCTTGACAAACCTGATCTCGTTCTATGACAAGGTGACTTGATTAGTGGATGAGGGAAAGGCTGTTGATATAGTCTACCTGGACTTCAGTAAAGCCTTTGACACTGTCCCCCACAACATCCTTATGGAGAAGCTGGCTGCCCACGGCTTGGATGGGCATACACTCCACTGGGTGAAACACTGGCTGGATGGCCAGGCCTGAAGAGTTGTGGTCAATGGAGTTAAATCCAGTTGGGGGCCAGTCACGAGTGGTGTCCCCCAGGGATCAGTACTGGGGCCACTCTTGTTTAACATCTTTATCAATGATCTTGATGAGGAGATTGAGAGCACCCTCAGTGAGTTTGCAGAGGACGCCAAGTTGGGAGGGAGTGTTGATCTGCCGGAAGATAATAAAGCTCTACAGAGGGACCTGGACAGGCTGGATCGATGGGCTGAGACAAACTGTATGAGTTTCAATAGGGCCAAGTGTCAAGACCTGCATATTGGTCACAACAACCCCAGGTGACACCACAGGCCTTGGGAGGAGTGGCTGGAGGGCTGCCTGACAGAAAAGGACCTTGGTGTATTGATTGACAGTCGGCTGAATATGAGCCAGCACTGTGCCCGGGTAGCCAAGAAGGCCAATGGTATCCTGGCCTGTATCAGAAATTGTGTGATGAGCAGGACTAAGGAAGTAATACTGCCCCTGTACTCAGCATTGGTGAGGCCCCACCTCAAGTACTGTGTTCAGTTTTGCGCACCTCAATAGAGAAAGGATATGGAGGTGCTGGAGCAAGTTCAAAGGAGGGCAACAAGACTGGTGAAGGGTTTGGAGAACATGCCCTTTGAGGAGCAACTGAAGGAGCTGGGGCTGTTTAGTCTGGGGAAGAGGAGGCTGAGGGGAGACCTTATTGAGCTCTACAAATACCTGAAAGGTGGTTGTAGCAAGAGCAGGGATGGTCTCTTCTCACTGGTGACAGGTGACAGGACAAGGGGAAATGGCCTCAAGTTGCACGAGAGGAGGTTTAGGTTGGATATCAGGAAAAACTTCTCTACAGAAAGGGTCGTTAAGCAGTGGAACGGGCTCCCCAGGGAAGTGGTTGAGTCACCATCCCTGAATGTGTTTAAAAATCATGTGGATGTGCTGCTCGGGGACATGGTTCAGTGGTGGGTTGTTAGAGTTAGGGTAGCAAGGTTAGGTTGAGGTTGGACTCAATGATCTTGAAGGTCTTTACCAGCCTGAGCAATTCTATAGCTCTATGATTCTATGATTTGCAGTTAACTGAAAAGCAGCTATTGGGAGTTAGGCAGACATACACAAACTTTGGAGTGGAATATGGAACTTTTTCTTAGTCCATACACCTCTATTTAAGGCTCAGGGCAAGCCCCATGGAGCAGAATTTGCTTTACCCCTCTCCCTCTTCCCTCCCAGGACAAAGTCAGAAGTTAAGATTACAATTTTAACAGGGAACGAAAAGGTATTAAGGGAAGGGGAATATACAGAGATATTAAGAGGAGATGTATATACAAATATGTATAAAACTGAGTCTTGGATGATGCTGGATTCTCCTGAACCACGTGATAGTCAGACCCCCACCACATGGAGGAGGGGTCCCAGCAGGAAACCCAGCGAGGAAGGGGCGAGCAGAACTTTCTGTCTCCTTTTATAGAGTGTGGCAGGAAGGGAAATGGAATAGCTGCTGCACCTGTCATCCATCCCCCAAACCTTAAACCACAACACTATACATATTTACTCTGTCTGTTTGAAAGGGAAGGCAGTGAGCAGGATTGGATGAAAACTACTTTGAAAGTTGCTTACAACTCACAAGATGAATACATTGTAACTAAGTTTGTGCATATCTACAAAATGAAAATAGTGTGGTTTTTGTCAATGAACTTTTTTTTACCCCCAAATGGATTTATTCACACATACACATGCACAGATGGAGGGGGTGGGAATTAATGGAGTTAAAAATGTCTTCAATTTGTGAGAAATTACTGACTTATATTAATGGAGAGAAAAATCCAGAAGTATGTACTTGACTGAAACTTCATATTTTTCAGGTTTTCTTGTTAATTGTTTCTGCCAACTGTTTATGGAGTAATATTTTTGTCACTTTGAAGAACTGACTTTGTACAGGCTGCCTTTTTGAGGACTTGACGATTGTTCAATCTTTGCCACAGCCCAGTTTATGGCATAAAGATAAGTCTTTTTTTTTTAAAATTATTTAAAAATACATAACCACATTTTCCTGCACACTGCTATCTTTGGATACAGCAGAGAATGTCTCTGTATAACATTGCTGTGAAACTCATTGGGTAATCCAGATCCTGATCATTTAACAAAAATATCTTCAGAATGTAGTCTTCCTTGACATTCTGCTGTTTTTTTCAAGTTTTCTTTAAGTTCTTATTTCTAAAACCTGATTTAGTACAATGTCATGTGCATCAGTGTGTTGTATTGCATTTTGTTAACATCCTCACATGACACAGATCATCAGGGGATTCAGCTCTATTAAAGCATGTCTTTAGAATTAAATCAGCTGTGGAATGTTTTACAAACGTGGTTGAATAAACTCCATATAATTTCAAAAAGAAAATGGTGCATACAGGAGTATCTGGGGAATTAGCATAAATACAGTGTTTCTCTTGGATTCATACAAGAAGGACCTCTGGGAGAGTAAGACACCTTTTAAGTAGCCTGCAAAAAACCTCCCATATCTCTTTCTAGGGTCCTAAAGAACAAAATTTGCATATTAATGGAAGATTAAGTGCCCATCGAGTATTCTTTAGCTGTTGCTTTCTCTTATCTATTTTACTTTTCACATAAACATCTGCCATAATAAAAAGATATTCCTGAACATCCAGTTAGTGCATTGAATCACTGAAGTTTCATATTACCATAGAACATAGGATTTTTGTATTTGAACCCTTTTGAGAAGTGCTTCCTGGATTCTCTATCAACTGATTTTACCCTCTCTTTGCACTCCTTTCCTCTTCAGCTTTTATCTGACCTTTTTAACAGGGTCTGAACACTTTTTTAAGGCTAATTTCCATGTGGTTTTTGGTACCGTCCCAGTCATGCTTTTAGATAAGAGTCTAACAAGTCTATTCAATTTTAAATATTATATTCAACAAGTAAAAAG
Organism: Brachypteracias leptosomus; assembly: GCA_013401335.1. Taxonomy (NCBI): domain Eukaryota; kingdom Metazoa; phylum Chordata; class Aves; order Coraciiformes; family Brachypteraciidae; genus Brachypteracias; species Brachypteracias leptosomus. Next base: position 10,106 of record VYZX01019731.1, on the reverse strand, counting down.
CACCTGAGGTGGAACTTCATTTTTTAGCTAGGTCCACAAGGAGTGTTCTGTTATGGAGTGTCCAACTAACAGTAAAACCCACAGTGTTTAAGCAAGCTAAAGTAAAGAAATGTAGAGTGGGTAATGGAACTTGAAACTTTGACATTAAAGAGTACAGCAGGTAATGTTTTGAGACATAATTATGCTGAATTTTAAAGAGCTGTTAATGTTGTTGTGCAGCTCACTGTGAATATGACAATTATATATAAAGGGACTTTAAAAATTATTTACAGTTATTATGGTAGGTTTAGGTGCTGCTGCAATTAAAACTTTATTTTAACTCAAAGAAATATGTCTGTGAGAAAGAGGCAATGTAGTGTTGTTCTTTATAGATCTCTGTATACTGGATGAGACAGCTGTTCAGACAGTTATCTTTTCCCAAGGCAGATATTGACTTTGAAAGCCACTCTTAATTTATCAGCAAACAATATTGCTCAAATAAAACCAGAAATGACTGAAGCTTTGAATGATAAGTGACATGATTGCTAAATTCTTTAAATCTGCATATTTTCTGGATTCTTATAATCTGTAAAGTATGCATTTCTTGTTAGCAAGACAAACTAAAACTGAGTATCTTTAAGAAGAATATCTGTGTAGGTGATTAAAGCCTTTTGTTGTCCCAGATGAAACATTGGTCTGTTCCATGAGTATCTATCTTTTAATGCACAGTATTAAAATGAGCTTTGTGGTGGCAGAAAGTCCTTCAGTCTCTGTAAACACGGCATACAGTGTAGCTCCCAAAGTTTGAGCCTCATTATAGGTTCAAAAGATTCCTCAGTCTTGTGCAGTTCTGCAAACCAGAGCAGTCTCTTGTCACCCACTGATAATGGTTTTCTGGAGTAGCAACACTTTCACTCCCCAAATCAGTGCATTTTTCTAAGTCCTAGTACTTTGCTCAGTCTTTTAGTTACAGCTGTTCCTAGGGATTCCACAAGTGTTTTCTTGTTCTCCCTCTGAATTTGTATGGACTCTTCATACCTCTAGGTGAGAAGGGCGCTGTTTTTGATGATTCTTTCTGAGCTTACTTGCGGTGGGAGATCAATGGACAACGCGTACACGGACTAATGTAATCCAAGCATTGCCGTTTATTTGCCCGAAGCTCACTCGTTATATACCCACCAGAGCTGATCACGCACTGGAAGCACAACTCTGATTGGCAACAAACTCTGCCAGGCACTAAGCAACATCTCCTGATTGGCCAGGCATTGCTCTCAAGGCGCTGCCCTTAGTTCTGCCTTCTGCCTCCTTTTTCTTGCTGCGTCACTGCCGTTTCACGTGCTGCACGTGGCCGTCCTTGTGTGGCTTTGCTGGCGTCACAGAGTCTGGATTTGCTCACATGTCCATTTTCATGGAGATACCTCTCCACACTTACTTGCTTAGCTTTCCCACCAAACCAGTCACAGTAGATACGGTGTACAAGCAGAAACTGCTTCCAATAACTCTCATAGTCTCATGAGTGCAGTTGCAGGCAAGATGAATGAATGGAAGTGCAAAGTCAGGATTTTTACAGCAAGACTAGGGTGACTCGTTCCCTAGGGACTGTGGTTGTCGTGGAGGGCATTATGCAACTCTAGCTATTTTGTTTGGTCTAGAAATTATCAGTGCAGTTTCTGTCACATTGGTGCCAGTTCTGCAAATTAGATAGTAAAGGAACACACCTAGCAAAGGCAACATCAGTTATTTTCTTGCTAGTCATATTTGATTATCTGAACTAAATTGAGATCAAGACCTCAGAGAGAGAATGTGAAAAAAAAAGAATGCAGAAAATTTCCAATAACAATCTCTGGAATTTAATGACTATAAAGATTCTTGAAATAAATTACTCTGAAGACAAGATCCAGACCTTCAATTTTTGCAGCTCTACTTATAGAGGAAGCTGAGTACCCCAAAAAATATTTGTTTGAGTCCTTTTTGCTTTGAAGCAGGTAGAAGACACACTTAATTGGCATACATATGCCAAAAGTAGGTTCTAAAGGGGACATTATTTGTTCTGCCAAGACAGCTGTTTATGTCATAGGGTTGGCTCTATGTGAAAATGGATGATCAGTCATCAAACCTGTGGGTACTGGATGTATTCACCAATACTTCTTGTTCTTTTTTTCTGAAGGGATTTGGGAGCTGAGGTTTGAGACAAGGTTGCAGTTCTGGAAACTGGTCTCTGTCTTCTACCCAGCTGATGAAACATAGAATCATAAAATGTTTTAAGCTGGAAGGGATCTCCAGAGGTCATCTAGTCCAACCTCCCTACACAAGTAAGGACATCTCTGCCTAGGTCAGGCTGCTCAAAGCCCCATCAAGCCTGACCTTGAATGACTCCAGGCATGGGGCCTCCACCACCTCTCTGGGCAGCCCATTCCAATGATCTATCACCCTCATGTTAAAGAACTTTTTTCTAATATCCAGTCTAAATCTATCCTTTCCTAGCTTAAAACCATTACTCCTGGTCCTATCATTAAAAACCCTTTTGAAAAGGCCTTCCCCTGCCTTTATGTAGACCCCCTTCAGATACTGGAAGGTCACTATAAGGTCTCCCTGGAGCCTTCTCTTCTCCAGGCTGAATAGCCCCAATTCTCTCAGCCTGTCTTCATACGAGAGATGCTCCATTCCTCTAATCATTTCNTCCAGATAGATGACATCCATAGGTCTACCATTGTCGACTGATGCAGTTACTTCATTGTAGAAGGCCACTAGGTTGGTCAGGCAGGACTTGCCCCTAGTAAAGCCATGCTGACTACCTAGGATTACCTCCCTGTCCTCCATGTGCCTTAGCATATCCTCCATAAGGATCTGTTTCATAATCTTCCCAGGCATAGAGATGAGGCTGACAGGGTGGTAGTACCCAGGGTCTTCTTTTTTACCTTTTTCAAAGATGGGCATGATGTTACCCTTTTTCTAGTTGCTAGGGACTTCACCTGATTGTCATAACTTCTCAAATATTATGGAGAGTGGCTCAGCAACTGCATCAGCCAATTCCTTCAGTACCCTGGGATGTACCTCATCAGGTCCCATGGACTTATTTATGTTCAGGTTCCTCAGGTGTTCATGAACCTTGTTCTTGCTGACAGTGGGAGGGACTTTGTCTACCTGGTCCTTGCCTTGTGGGCCAGCAACTTGAGGGCTGTGAGGAGAGGGGTTGCCAGTGAAAACTGAGGCAAAAAAGTAGTTGAGTGTCTCAGCCTTCTCCTCATCTGTTGTTACTAATTCGCCATTGTTTGTCACCAGGGTGGATACACCTTCTTTGACCTTCCTTTTCTGATTTAGATACTTATAGGATCCCTTCTTGTTCTTCTTTGTATCCCTCACCAAGTTCACCTCTAGCATGAAATTGTGGTCTCTCAGAGAATGTACTGTGGCTACCTAGGTGACATTGCTTAAAAAGTTAAACTGCTACAAACTTCTATGACAATGAAAGGGTCTTTGTTCCTCATGGGATTATTTAAGTTTTTATTGCTTTAAAATAAAATAAAAATCTGTTGCTACAAGCTAATGAGAGGGCCTTTTGGCAAAATGTGCAGACAGGTATCAAATTACACAGAGAAGAGTCCATGGAAACATCAGATGTAAGAAAATCCCCTACGTGCTTTATCAGAAGGGTTGTATGTGATTGTTATATGGGTATATGGTAAAGAATCAGAGACAGCGTTCTACAGCTAATTGGGTTTCTTCTTGAATTCTTTTTAGATTCCAAAGAGGAATGATGAAAACTCAGGACAGAAAAGTATTTCCAAGTTTTGGTCCACCATTCAACCCAAGACATACTGCCTGACACACCAGCATATCCTAACTCAACGTAGAATCAGAATCATAGAATTGTCAGGGTTGGAAGGGACCTTAAATATCATCTAGTTCCAACATGTCTCTGTGCTTTCTAGTTTTGATGCTTGTAAACTGCAGGTCATTTAGGTAGACTGAATTCCTAGTTCTACCAACAAGCAGCTCTTTTTATTTCTGTTGTATTTATATGACAATATTATTTTTAATAAAACAACATAGGCTTTGTTAGAAACTGTCTCACTAGCCAAACCAGAAACTAATCTCTGCCCCATCGAGCTGTCAGCCTTACTGCTCTCATGTGTAAAGCTGGTGGCATAAATGTTATAGAGAAGTCAATATGAATGACAATCTATTATTGAACTTTTAATCAGGGAACTAATAGGCCACTCAAGTAAGACAAAGAAGGAAGGTACTATGAGATCATTTTATTAGTCAGCATGCCACAGGAAATGGTGTGGCCTCATTTGAGCATCATTTGGGCAGAGTAGCTTTATATTTTCTCTAAGCAGGCTTACTTTTAACAGTTTTTGACCCTGAAGGAAACATCTTGTTCCACTTGTAGGAACTTATTGACAGAATCTGTTGCTATGATATATTCTGATGTCTGTAAGAATAGCTTCAGCAAAAAGGTAGATGAAGCCCTGATCTGACTGAGGGGTTCCTTAGGCAGGAGCACTGCTGTGATCATATTACTTGATGTAGATGGATGAACCATAGTGGCTGGTGGTAATGGGTGAGGAGGGGGCTAGAGGCCACTCACTGCCAGCAGGAAATCCATTTTTGCAATTTTGTGAAGACTGAGATTTTTAATTTCCACACCTTCAGTGAAAAATGTGAGTGATAGGTCTTTACCAGTATAAATTATAGTCAGTGAACTCCCGTCGTATCAGGTATAGGCATCACATGAGGTATAGTTATTTAGTAATATAGTCTAAATCACTTTGATGTTTTTGCATGCGAGAAACTATTATAATATTTTTGTTTATTCTTAATAACAAACACAATCACCAAAATAAAAAGTAAACTTTATTGTATGTCAGTCATATAGACTTTAAGATAATTACTACAGTATTTTATTCAAGAAAATTAAGCTGCTCGACTTATCTCTGTGGTTAAGAAATCTACACAATTAAGGGTCAGAGCAGAAATCAGGCTCCTACCTGCTGTTACCTAGGTAGTGCTAAGTATAAATAGATGCTTGCTGTCTTTAATATTAAAAATGAAATGGAATCTTGCATATATTCAACTCATGACTTGAGTGGCTTAGAGTATTTTGTAAGCTTTATTTAATTAAGCATTACAATATCCTTAAGATAAAGGATAAGAGGAATTTTTATCTTCTGTACAACCACCTTAAACTATACAGAATAATCTTCATGTTTTCTTTTTGTGTTAAACAGCTTCTAACATTATAAGCAATCGCTGAAGGTGTATTCTATTTGTACATTTTTTTAGCATTGGCTTTTTTAGAGTGTCCTGATATAACTTGAGAACAAACATGTAAAAACAGTCTGAAAAATAGGTTTGTCATAGCTAGTATGAAAAGATTTTTGCTAATTTCTTTCTTTAGACCTATCTTTGTAACCAAGCTTTTGAGCCTCAAGGACAAACTTAGCAGCTACTTTAATTAACCAAAATGCAGTGTATATTGGATAGTGATAGTCTTGAACTTCTATTTTGAAGTAGAAAAGATTAATAGTTTATCATGGTATCTTAATATGGACAATTCAGCTTGTACTGCTAAAGTTTTTAACTACCAACAGAATGCAGATGGATCAAAAGAGGGGAATAACACTATTACTGATTTGTCTAAAGCACTAAATGTATGGCGCAACCAATAAATTTCTCAGAAAATTTTTCCAGGTGAGATTTTTATAATTATTTAAGTATGTGCTGTATCTAAGATCTACTAGAAATACTAAATCTAACTGTTCAACCTTAGGGAACAAAGACATTCTCTTTAGATGTGGATCACTTTCCTATAGAAGCTGTTATTTTTTATTTATACAACCTCTGCTGGTAGTTCTGTTAAAGCTCCTGAGTAATACAATAAAGATTTTATAGTACTCTGCTCTTTACATTTTTTTCAATAACTGTATATGAAGGTCTTTGTTTATGATTCAGGAAATGAGCTTAAAGGTTCTTTGGTACCTCTGTGTTCATAACATTTATTTTGTGATATTAATAGCCTCTTTCATTTTAATAATGTAAGCTGTAAATCTAAAGCCATACTATAATGCTTTCTGTGGGTCCAGAAGTCTTTCTCCCCAGAGCTCTCTGTCAAGCCATCTCTATTTCTAGATTCTCCTTTAGAATCCATACAGTTGTGTATGTTTGGTTTTGACTAAGCTGCCACATTAATGAATATTAGTGTGTGAGGTAACTCAGGTTTTCTCTATCACATTAAAAATAAAATCTTAAGTTAAAGGGCACAAAACACATAGAAAGACTTCACTTTTGGTGAGCATTTTCTGAAATATACTGTATGATACATATTTAGTTTCACAGATCGTTATGGATTTATCTCTTCGTACAATATTTTTAGTTACTAGTTCTGCACTAAAATGTTTTCAATGATAGGATTTTAAGTATTTTAATTTTCGAAAATCTCCACTGCACTCTAAATAGATGATGAAGACTCTGTGTGTATGAATATGCACATTTCACATTGCCAGCTCAGAAATGAGGAAAAGTAAAATTTCATGCCACATGAAACAGCAAACTCAGAGAATCTTATTCTAATTGTACTTTTCTCAATTTTACTCTTCCTGTCCTGCTAACAACCTAATCACTAATATAGCATACATTGCAGTGACACTACATCGGCAAATATTTCAGAGGAAGGCCATGTGTTTTTGCACTTACATAATCTATTCGATATTGATGTAACAAGATGTAACAAAAAAGCAAGACTATCATAGAAGAGACTGTTGCCACAGAGAAAAAAAATTGAAAATTTTAGAATTTATTTTTATGACCATCTTCTTACTTCCCTGGAAGAAAGAAGTTTCTAAGTTTTAAAGTTTCTGACTGATGCAATGCGGAAAGGTTGATTCCAAAATGTAAATGGAGGTTAACTGTTGTCTGATACTTAGTCCTGTTTTATATGAAGCCTCTCATCTGGGATATGTTAGTTTCTCTGTTGCAAACTTAAATGTATGTATGTATGCTAAAGAAAATTCAAGCAATTCTGCCTCTGAAATTAACTCTATATATGAAATAGATGGATATGATATGATGCTGGATATTTCTGCAACAATTCTGCATTATGAAGAGTGCATCAGCTCTGCATCAGATGTATCTGATGTATTAAGAGGGGTAATGGTTTCCAGTGAATTTTTAACATATTAAGCAGACACAAATTATAACTCCCAGGCCCTGTGGCTATTCATCATTTCATTAAATTGTAATACACTGACATTATGTGAAAGATAGGTAACTAACTCCAGATAGTCTTGAACCCTACTTCATCTCTTGTGACCACCAAGTCAATGTCTTAGGAAAAAAACAGAAAACAGTTCAGTACATTATGATTCCTTTAACAGCAAAGGGAATAAGGGAAATCTGATAGTGAAGTTTACGAATGGCAATTTGTGACTGAATTGCTCTCACAAGAAAATATTAGAAACAGTTTGCAATAATACACAAGCTAAAAAGCACACAAAAGATGTCTGAGAAGATGTTTCAGGATAAGCTTAATAATGAATTCATCTCATCGTGAGATTTGAGAAGATTTTTTTAGTGATACAGTCTGTGAGACAAATGTATAGGCCACTTTATGGCTTTCTTCAAAGGCTATGGGTAAAATCATGCCAGTCAAATTTCCCATCAAATGCAACTTTTCTGTTTCTTGAGTGTCTAGGTGGAATGGTAAAGGATTTGAGGGGAACTAGCTTTTATGATAACTTTTAAATGAAGTATGGGATAAACAGGTGCTGGAATATGTTGAACTATAAAATAACAAATTATTTGTAACAGAACAAAAATCTGCTTCCTTCTTATATATGCTTGAAGAAACCTTATCTAGCACTTTATAGATTTTTTTTTTTTTTTTAAATAAACATTTAAAAAACTTACTATGATGCTTTAAGGGATAAGTGTGGTGGTTTAGACCCTGATGGGATTGGGCACCATGTGGCCGCTGCCCCCCCACACCTAGACGGGAACAGGAGAGATATCAAAATACTACCCTGCAGGTTGAGATAAGGAGAATTTAATACAGTGATGCAAAAGCAACAGTTACAACAACAGTAACAGCAACAGGGATAACAATGTACAAAATAAGAGATATAAAGCGTACAGACCACAGGGATACAGCTACAGACACAGAGCAAGGCAACCCGGGTGAGATAAAACCGGGACTGCCCTGCCCGCCTTGTATACTGCACCTTGTGTACCTTGTGTACCAGTCAGCATGGTATCAAATAGCAACTCCTGGTGAAAATTAACCCTATCCTGGCCAAACCAGGACATTATCCACCACTTATTCTGTACCATCTACGTCATGCCTGGCAGTCGTTTAACAATTAACAAGATACAATATGATTCACAGTGTGTTCTCAACCAAAATTAAATCTCCTTATGGTACCCATTGGACCCCTCTGTCCTCCCTCATCACCCACCAGGTGCTCCCAGGTCCTTGAGCAAAAGAAATCCCATGGATGGGTTAGTCTTTGCCTGAAGCAGGACTAACCCAGACCATATTTCCCAATACATTCCTCACGCACACTACAAGAACTCTATTCTCGTCTACCGTACATGGAAGTTTTGACTGAGCAGGGCCAGCTCGATTGGCAGATCCTCTTGAGTTGACTAACCAGATGGCCTTTGCTAGATGTGCATCCCAGTGTTGGAAGGTTCCACCTCCCATTGCTTTCAGTGTAGTCTTTAACAGTCCATTGTACCTTTCGATTTTCCCAGAAGCTGGTGCGTGGTAGTGGATGTGATAGACCCAGTCAATGCCATGTTCTTCTACGCAAGCTTCTATGAGGTTGTTTCGGAAATGAGTCCTGTTGTCTGACTCGATTCTCTCTAGGGTGCCATGTCACCACAGGACTTGCTTTTCCAGGCCCAAGATGGTGTTCTAGGCCATGGCATGTGGCACTGGATACGTTTCCAGCCATCCAGTGGTTGCTTCCACCATTGTGAGCAAGTGGCGCTTGCCTTGGCGGGTCTGTGGCAGTGTGATGTAGTCAGTCTGCCAGGTTTCTCCATATTTATATTTCAGCCATTGTCCTCCACACCAGTGTGACTTTGTACTTGGCATGTTTGATTGCAGCATACATTTCACATTTGCGGATGACCTCTGCAATAGTTTCCATGGTCAGGTCCACCCCTTGATCTTGAACCCATTGGTATGTCGCATCCCTTCCTGGATGGACTCAGGTCTCATGGACATATTGAGCTATAAACAATTCACTCTTACGCTGCCAGTCCAGATCCACCTGAGCCACTCTGATCTTGGCAGCCTGGTCCACTTTTTGGTTGTTTTGATGTTCTCCAGTGGCCCAACTCTTGGGTACATGGACATCCACATGGCGCATCCTCACAACCAGGTTCTCCACTCAGACTACAATATCCTGCCATAATTCAGCAGCCTAGATGGGTTTACCTCTGTATTGCTAGTTGCTCTGTTTCCACTGCTTCAACCACCCCCGCAGAGCATTTGCCACCATCCAGGACTCAGTGTAGGGATAGGGCATTGGCCACTTTTCTCTCTCAGTAATATCCAAAGCCAGCTGGATGGTTTTCACCTCTGCAAACTGACTTCATTCACCCTGTCCCTCTAGTAGCTTCAGTGACTCAACATGTGGGACTCCGCACAGCAGCTTTCCACCATCAATATTTTCCCACAATGTGACAGGATCCATCAGTGAACATCATCTGGCAGCTTGTTATATGGTGGGGCCACCTCAACACGTGTCACCTCCTGCTCTGGTGACCGGTCAGAATCTTTGCCCTCTGGCCAGTTTGTGATCACCTCCAATATTCCTGGGTAGCTGGGATTCCCTATTTGAGCCCGTTGTGTTATCAGTGCAACTCATTTACTCCATGTGGCATTAGTTGCATGGTGCGCTGAGGAAAACCTTCCTTTGAACATCCATCCCAGTGCTGGCAGTCGAGGTGCCAGGAGGAGCTGTGCTTCTGTTCTGTTCACTTCTGACGCAGCTTGAACTCCTTCATATGCTGCCAGTATCTCCTTTTCTGTTGGAGTATAGTTGGCCTCTGATCCCCTGTATCCTTGACTCCAAAACCCAAAGGATGGCCTCATGTCTCCCCAGATGCCCTCTGCC
>VYZX01019729.1:10755-20763 GCA_013401335.1 Brachypteracias leptosomus | reverse complement strand
AAGGCTGAGATTTTCACAAAAGGATCCCTACATGAATTTCACATATCCTGATTTAATCAGAACATGTATTTTATATAGTCACCAACCTTTATTTAAAGGGTTCAAGCAATGCAGAAGCCATCACTAGAATTAACAAGTCATGCTGATAGACAACAGTCCTCACCATTAAAAATACACACTTTGTCTGAACTTATTTCACTTCAGACTCCAACTGAAAGATCCTGTTATACCTTTTCAAGCTAGATGGAGGACACTTCCATCAGAAATGTTCTTTCCAGCTGCACATACAACACAGAAGCAACTAACCACTCAACTTTTTCTCACATAAACAGAATGGATTGAACTCTTCTAGTTGATCCCTTAATGCAGTTTTCTTGTCTAGGAATTATTACTGTAGCTTTCTTCTGAATCCTTTGAGGTAAAAGTAGCTCAGTTCTGGCATTGGTGGATATTTTATCAGGACTGCTAGTGACCCAACACATATGTTAGTGGTTTGTTTACCTAAAAAAATATGAACAAGGATTCTGAGAACATCACTGGGACAAAGTTTATAGTGGTTTTCTTTAGCTATGTTCAGCACTTGTAAAATACAAGACTGATTAATATGCAAACATGAATATTTTTGTCTTTAACATAAATTCTCTTCCACATCTACTGAATGAGAAGTGTTTTGTCATTTTAAAAACATCTTATTTCCAAAAGATTTCAACTAATTTTATCAAACATTCAACAGTGTTTCAAAGTATTCATACAGTTACCAACTAACTTTTAGATTCCTGGAATCAAAGTTATTTATTTTAAGGGCTTTATAAACTATGTAAACTATGTGTTTGTCACTCCTTGAACCAATTTTTTCAGTGTACAGAGCTTCAAAACAATACTAACTGTGTTTTTTTATGATAGATGTCTTGCAAATAGATACCTACTTTTAGTCTCATGAACTACGGAGTTAGTAAATTCCTAAACTTGAGAGGTTTACAATATAGAAGTTGCACACGTTACAACTACAATAAACCCTATGGCAGAGCTCTGAAAACTGTTTATAAAGTCTAGTAAGATGTCATAATATTTTTGAGCTATATGAAGCTCAAATGTCCACCACTAAAATATTAGCTAACTAACCATATACAACAACAGGAAATATTTCTTGAGGAATGCAGGTGCCTGTGATGTACTTAAAAAAATATAATTATTGCTAGATGCACATTAAATCAAGGTAAATCAGCTTCAGCCAGAAATTAATTTATTCTAATTATCTTGGAACCCACTTCAGATGTTACAGATAAACCAAAACGACTTACAGATGTAAAAGCTGGAGAAAAGACAAGAGGTAGTCACTGTAACAGAGTCTGAAAGCATGGGTTATATCAACAGTTTTCCAAAACCTAGAAAGTGGCTTATCAGAAGAAAATTACATTTCTGTTCACTCCCAGGTTGATGAAAAAATTCTAATTTTGCCAGTCTCTGGGTGAGGACTGTCAGATTAAACTCCTCTCCCCAGTAACTTAAGAATAGCTTTAAATTCTAAGAGTTCCATTTTTCAAGTAGGTAGCTTCCAATCACAACCCGAACACTTTATTTAGTATACAACTGCATTTGTGAGGCCCATGCTCAGTTTGGCTAATGTGTTGATCGTCATGACAATTGAAAAAAACGAAGAATATTTTAAGGATGAACTATCTTTTTAGATGTTGAAGCTGCCAAGCTCTTTCAACAAGGGTATTTCTAGCTTTACTGTGATGAATAATTCAGTCATTTGTTTCTATGGTTTTGGCATGTTGCAGGGTAAGTGGTGATCAAATTTATTGCTAATGTATTCCCATCCTGTGTTTTAAGAAGAAGTTAAACACATTTTATTTAGTGGCACACAAAAGCTTTCAGACTATTTCAGATTGCTGAATGCTTGCCAGATACAGAGGTCCAGTCAAACTAGTCCTAAAGGAACTGTCCTTGCTGTAAATAGCAAAGGAGGCAGTTCTTACATACAAGGCAATGGATTGTGGGCAAAAATCTCAACTAAAACAATAGGAAAGGCAATTGTAGGATTTTTCTAAATGTCTATGCTGATGGGATCCCACATCTTTTTGAGTAGGTGTAGCTTGTCTGACAAGTTAAAAAGGGAATACTTTAAAAGTATGTTTGAATAAAGAATATTAATCTGCTCAATACATAGTATAGTTGTAGGTTATATATGTTTATCTATATCAAACAACTGGCATTTATTTTTTTTCTGCTGTCTGAAAACAATATTGTTTTACTGTCCTTATTCCATAATATAGATATGTTGTGTAAACAGAAAGCTGCTCTATTTCTATTAAAGATTAAAACTATTCAATGAACAGAGGAGTTGCAGGAATATAATTTAATTTAAGACCAGTAATTTGTGTAAATAAATGTCTAATATGAAAGAATCACCACAAGTGGAAATTATGAATGTTAAATTTTTCATGATACTTATCAAAAGAACAAAAGAGTTCATGCTCATTAAAAAAGTTCTAAAAATAACAAGGTTCAGTTTCTCCTATGGGTTCATATGAATTTTTTATTTTCCATTTTAAAATTAGGATTGTGCCATATACATGCCTTTTTGTGCATACATGAATTGAATTTAAACTTTTCTGTTAAATTATTAACCACGGGTTTAGTATGCTCTAAGGTGAGTAAATTAAGAAACCGTGGATTGTATGAGATGTAGAAAGTGCCCGTATCAAGGGAATTGGTGATAAAATTGCCTGGAATTATCTAGGAATAGGTATTTCAGATTTCTTTGCAACAAGAAGAAAAACGTCTGATTTTAACCCAAGCTTTTTTGGGGGTTCAGTTAGTTCACTGGCTGGCTGATCAATGCTGATTACAGCAGGCAACACTCTCCCTCCAATAGTTTCACTGAAATTAAGAGGGTTGAATGATAAATAGGAGCTGCTTTGAGGATAAGATGTGTATCATTTGGGCATCTAAATATCAGGCTGTCCTTAAAATTTGGAAATATTTTTGCCCAAATGCTAAAGGAGCAGAGAGAATACTTACTTTTAATAAGGGTGGTCGCTTTTGATCTTTGACATGTGGAGTTTATACAAACCCATTCTATATTTGTATGTCAACAAATAACATCAGAGGTAAGCATGAGGTGAATTACTAACTTTCCAACAAAGTGAAAATACAAGAAAGAAATGAAAGGGAATAAAATCTTTGTGAGTGCAATAAAGTCCAGATAAGGGCTGGAGTTCAGGATTGTAGTTTTTTTCACAGAAGCACAATTACTTATCATGGATTTAAATGTAATCATTATAGAAGAGGTAAAATCTGAGGTCTTTCATAACTACCATGACAAAGACTCTTTCTGTGAAATTTACCACCTAACAGCTCCAGACTACACCTTCTTCAATACACAAATTGCACTATTTGAACACTTCTGTGGCATATGTTCAAGTTTCAGGCTGACAAGACAACATCCCAAAGACTTTGATGGCTGGGCCCAGAGATTGGTAGTGAACAGAGTTAAATCCAGTTGGCCAGCCACAAGTGATGTTCCCCAAGGGTTAGTTCTGGGGCCACTCCTGTTTAACATCTTTATCAAGGATCTTGATGAGGAGATTGAGAGCACCCTCAGTAAGTTTGCAGATGACACCAAGTTAGGTGGGAGTGTTGATCTGCATGAGGGTAGGCAGTTTCCTCAGAGGGACCTGGACAAGCTGCATCAATGGGCTGAGGCCAATCATATGGGCTTCAACAAGGGCAAGTGTTGAGTCCTGCATTTGGGCCACAACAACCCCATGCAACACAACAGGCTTTGGGAGTAGTGGCTGGAAAGCTGCTTGGTAGAAAGGGACCTGGGTGTGTTCATCAACAGCTGGCTGAACATGAGCCAGCAGTGTGCCCAGGTGGCCAAGAAGGCCAACAGCATCCTGGCTTGTATCAGGAATAATGTAGCCAACAACACTAGAGAAGTGATCATCACACTGTACTCTGAACGCTGGTGAGGCCACATCTTGAGTATTGTGTTCAGTTTTGGGTGCTGCAGTATAAGAAACACATTGAGGTTCTGGAGCAAGTCTAGAGAAAAGCAACAAAGCTGGTGAAGGGTCTTGAGAATAAGTCTTATGAAGAGTGTCTGAGGGACCAGGGGTTGTTTAGTCTGAAGAAAAGGAGGCTCAGGGGAAACCTTATCGCTCTCTACAACCACCTGAAAGGAGGTTGTGGGGAGGTAGGTATTGGTCTCTTCTCACAAGTCACAATTGATAGTACAAGAGGAAATGGAGTCAAGTTACATCAGGGGAGGTTTAGGTTAGACATTAGGAAAAGCTTCTACACCAAAAGGGTTATCAAAGACTGGAATAGGCTGTCCAGGGAAGTGGCAGAGTTGCCATCCCTGGATGTATTTAAAAGTCGTTTAGATAGGGTGTTCAAGGATATGTAGAAGTGGGCCTGGTAGAAATAGATAATGGTTGGACTTGATGATCTTAAAGGTCTTTTCCAACCATAGTGACTCTGTGATTCTGGTAAAATTGTGATCTGTAGTGTGCAGGCACCTTCATGCCCAATATAGTCAGCTTGTATAAATAAATATTTGTGACTACAGAGATTGTTATTTTCTATAAAATGGTCCTTTTTCATAGACCTCTATATAAGAAGGCATGTCAGAGAAAATGCCTTCCTTGTGAATTTTAGCATTAGTTCAGTCTTTTTATCTATGGAGATAACTTTGAGCTTGATTAAGCTTAGATGTGATTGGATCTAGATATGGCAAATATATTTAACTGATCTTCAGGCTGAAAATCAGTTCCATGATGAGATTCTAATGGAGTTTTAGACAAATAAATTTGATGCCTACATTTGAACTATTTACTTTAGGCTACCCTTACAATCAATGGAGAGTAGTAAGTTCTTCTTAAGGGCGGTTTGGCTGTCCTGTTTTAGATGCTTATCTTAGCATCTCTGGAGATGCTTATTTTCTTCCACTGACCACAGAGAAGACACAGGGTGACTGCATCAGGCCAAGATATCATACTTATGAATGACAAAATTACAGCAGAGATGTCCATCCTCCATGATGAAGGTAAGCTTGTGTTACACTGAGTCTTGAAACCAGTAGCAGCCTTTTTAATCTTGGGCCATGGAAATGTTGTTAACTCTTCTCCAGTTCGTAAGTAGAAGTGTTTATCCTTTCTCAGCATTTGATCATCTACATGTAGCAATTTTTGCGCAGTATTATGAAAAGTTCTGTGTAAATCATCTGCTATACCCTTCATGTGTAAGAGGCTGCACAATATTCTCAGTGTGTGTATCTTTTTCCCATTAAACCCGGATGATTATGTCTTCACTTTCTGAAGTTAAAGTGAAGTCAGTATCTGTACTTCAGTCCATGTCAATCAAAATGAAGGAAATGTCAATGGTTCTCAACTGTAAATGTAAGGTGGAGTAGTTGTTATCCCTTTACGGTGGATTTCTTATTCTTTGCTCAAAAGATCTTCAATTTGTGCCAAATGGTGCAGCCTTTGTTCACACAACTTGAACTTAGCATCAAAAGGAAGGAATACGGTTTTTGAAAAATAGGCATTTCAAGTTGGGCTAGTCATTTGTAAGTTGTTATATTAAGTCAAGACTTTAGACCCTCTAGAGTGAACCACTGGAACATTTTTAACTGTGGATATCTACCATGACCATGTGAATCAGTGGTGTTATTAACAACATCAAAATATATAGGAGTAATAAATATTCTAAAGAATATTATTTCAGTGACTGTATTTTAGAAGAACCTTTGTCTAACCTTCCTACTTCACCTAATAGTTTTTAATACTAACAATACTTATTGAAATAATTACCTTTATTTGTCTACTATGAAGTTCAGAGGAATGATAACATCAATAATAACATTATTTGAAGAAAATAAAATAGGCAGACTAATTATAGAACTCTGCTTAATGAAAACCTAACTCCATTGCCTTTAGCATTGACATAATATAGTATGGTATAATGATTATAGTTTTTAGAGGGAAATAACCAACATGTTTGTCTCACCATCTTTATTATTTAAATTATCATATATTATATAATTACCTTCAATGTAACCATCTTATCTCATGGAATATCTGCGGGAAGGGAAAATAACTTAAATCTAATGACTTTTCTGGCATTCAGTCCTTCCTTCCGTATCCTTTTATGTGGATGAGAGTACTGATACTGATTTGAAAAGGGAAGACTGGAAATGAATAAGGAACACTGCCCTAAATCAGCTAGGTATTATAAATACCTTTCCAGTCATCTGATACCCAGATCCTATTCCCAGAGACATATCTAGATCTGTGCTAAACATCTAACTCATCTTGCCAATCTCTACTCAGGCTTTTTCAGAGGATCACATTTTTTTTCTTTTGCTTTCTTCAGGTGCTTCTTCAAGCTTATTCCCTCCTCCCACAGCTTTGCGCTTCTCTGTCCTAGCTCTCTTTGTAGGTGTAATTTCATAGGAAAATATTATCATGTCACAAGACTCTCTTTGCCCTCCAGCTTAACTACTAACTGAAACTTATTATGCTAGCAAATATCACTACAAAGCCACTTTTACTGTGTACCCAGTAACAGGATCAGAGAGCAGAGGGAAGGGGGAATCTTTGTGGAAAGGAGAGAAGTTAGCATGGGAGTGGGAGAAGAATCTCAAAAGCTGGAAGTCCTCCAAGTTTCATATCTCTGGAATGATGCTTGCTTATTTGATAGCCTGACATGGTCTTCTGCAAATAAGTTCAGCCACGGCATACACAGCTGAGACTAAAGGATGGGTGACCATTGCTCCTTCTGCCAGCCAGACAATATTATGGCAGATGGGACCATTGGCATTTTAGTGGTATGGTTCCTTGTGTGACAAAGGACCTCTAGGTTTTAGATTCAGAGGAGTTCACACTTTTGACTTGAAACAAAGAATTTACCACAGACCTAACAAAGCTGATCTAGAAGAGCCAGTGGCTCCTCCAGGCAAACAAATGAATTATTATTCTGTTCATTTCATCTGCTATACCTGAGAGAAGAAACAGCATCTGGGGAGTACTGCCAGAGACAGAGGAGGCGGCCAACTTTCCCTATTTCTTATGAAATAGAGCCTGACCTCAGTCCCAGGACCCTGCCAGTTATCCATTCGCAAGACCTTTCCTCCGCACCCCAAGTATTCACCCATTTATTCTCCCTAAGACTGAAAAGAGTTGCACAGGCTATGCCTTTTCTTGAGAAAACATACGTTGCCTTATCACCTGATGTTTATGATTTTGTGTAACTGAACTGGAAATATGCAAATTATCTTCTTGGCTAATTCCAAATACGGAACTACAAAAAGCTTAACAAATAATTTTTCTGCTCCTGGCCACATATTTGGCAAGACTTTAAATTATTATACTCTGAGGCTATATAGGTATAAGGAAGAGTACTGTAGTGAAGTCTGAGTCATTCTTCAACATAGAGAAATGAATGTGTATCTACTTTAGGAAAGTACAGATGACAGAAAATAAGTGATGGATTGATTAAAAAGCATATGTTTCTGATGAAATTTGAAATATAATGTCACAAGTAAGTTATACTACAGTTGGTGACTAACTGAAGCCCCTTCAGCACATAAATATCTGTGTCATGTGTGAACCAGAAGAGATCTAGACTCCTATGGTTTCAAACCTTGAAATTGAGTTGGCATCAAACTGTATCATGGTGTGGTGATTATCCACACTGTGAGTAAGCTTGCAGCAATGTTTCTGTTTGAAGACAGATTCTGAAATGCATCCAAAAGCCACATGCAGTGATGTCACCTTTAACACTGACAGCATAAGTTTTTCTTGGGTCTTTCATATTTGAAATCTAGGGTTGGAAGTCCCACATTCTGGATGCACCCAAGGAACGGAAGATTTTTTAAGTAAAAACATCAGGGAAGGATGAAAGGGTCTGACTGAGCAGAGTAGTCCACATGGCAGTAAAGGGGAGCTGGTGCAATCTGAACGAGAAACATTTAAGAGCCCTCTCCAGCACAATGCAACCCATTCCACAGGTTTACAAAAGGACACCTGATAACTCATTTCTACAACAGTTAGGAAAAGATCCCTTTGCAAGTTATAAAACATGAAATATGACAGTCTTAAAGACAGTCTTTTTCATTTTGAGACCATAGTTTGTGCTGAAGAATGAAGAGGGCTATTGCCTGCTTGGTGGTACAATCAGTTGCCTACAAGCTTTCAACATTTAAGCTGTATGTAAAGGACCAAGATGAACTTGCAGAATTGTTTTTCAGTACAACAGTGATTTAAATAGTTGCTATAAAATCTGATTGAGAATTGCAGCTATTGTGTTCAGGATGTTGTAATTGGGTTCCATTTTTCAAAACTTTTTATAAGTACTGCCTGACAGCAATAGGACTGNTTCCTATTAAACTGGCCTGAGTTTTATATTGTTAATTCAGTTGTCTTTCACACTCTAGCTGCTAAATCTAAAGAACTCTTTACAAAGGCAGATTTATGATGGATGCCATCTGGTCTGATAGAAGGAAACAGATATTGATTTTTAATATTTTCTCCAAACTTGTTTACTCTAGGATAATACAGCAGCTGTGTGGCGGCTTGTCTCAGAGTGGAAAGGATTATTACCAGTGCCTTTTGATGAGATAAATTACCTAGAATGACTTGAATGGCTAAAGGGTATACTTTGATGTTATGTCGCTTCATTTACCCTTATGACTAAATGATTATTGATTTTATATTTTTAAGCTCTTGAAACGTGAAAATAAGTTGGTAGAGAAGCCTAGCTGTGTTAGTTTTATTAATTTATTTCTGCAGGGCATAATTCACTTTGGACCAGGTTGTGAAGGTTTTGGGTTCATGACCGACTCCAGATACAGTTGCAAAGAAATGGCTTATTTATATAGTCATTGCAAGTAGTTCCAAAATCAATACAGTCTGGGATTGGATGATTAAACTTAGTCCCTTTGTGGGATTCATTCCTGTAGCTGCCTCTGAAATGATCTTGACTGAAGCAGATTCATGTGATCCAGTCTACAAATAGCAAGTTTGTTCAAGTTGAAATATTATTTTTTGCTCATCATTTTTTTATCTACTGTGTTCACTCAGTGACATTTTAACAACCAGAAAAGACCAGTTGATTGACTACTTCAATGAAATCGCTAATCTGCATTCAAAGAGTTGCCTCCAAAGACTACTTAGATTTTCCATGGATAGATTTAACTACTGCTTTGATCAGTTAGTCCCAGTATGCAGTGGATTTAGGTCTCTATACTTATGTAGGCAGCAGGAATCCAAGGTGTACACTAAACCTTTAAATAGTCTTCACAGTTCAAAACAGCTATTTGCCTTTTGTGCACAACAGACACCTACATATTTCTGTGAAGTATTGCCTTTTCTATCATCATTTAACATGTTGGTGCTATTTAATGTTTGTCTGAAATGTGACTCTGTTGTCAGTCTATTGAAGTATTTGTAGACACTGGAACAAGTGCAGAAATGTGCTCAAAAAAAAAAAAATTCTCTCTCCAGTTTCCCACAATGACTATTTATATATGCACTTTGCTTGGTGCCTTTTTATGCCTTAAACAGCAATACTTTTAAGCTTAATTTCTTCTGGAAAGGTTCAGCAACCAAAATGCTGCATTATCTTATTTAGTCTCAAAAACTGTGATTCAAAATCATGACATTTCATTTATATAGACCATGAGCAAATTATAAATAGCATTGCTAATAGTATTTTAGCTGTCTAAAGGGAACTGAAGGCAATAAGGTATAACAAAAGCTATGACTCTAACAAAGTTTATTATTTGGAGGAGTTAGCAGTGCATGAACCTGCACAGGACTGTCTAAACTAAAGAATAATATTTCATGATTTAACAGTACATATCTATCCATCTTCTGTAAAGGCTATTAACCATATGCTTGTCTCCTCTTCAGACGTATCTAAATGTGGAGTTGTGTGGGTTTTTTTTAAATACGTTTCACCTAAAACTGTGTATTTCTAAAACGGAGATCTTTTTAA
>VYZX01019690.1:7411-26489 GCA_013401335.1 Brachypteracias leptosomus | reverse complement strand
TTCTGTGATTCTGTGATTTTGCTTAAAGTGGCCGCATTGGTCAAAATACCACTTTTAAGCAGAGTAAGTTAGGTTTGAAATAAAAATAGACTTCTGTAGCCATTGCTTTCTGTATGTTTTGCAATTAAGGTGAAAGCTGTGCAATGTTCATCAAAGAGGAACTTAATGAAGTGGATTCTATCATAAAATGCATCTCTCTGAACAGACCAGATTCTAAATTACCTGGTAATTTGTTTTCCATGACAGCAGATTCTGATGAGGACGATGTTTACATGATCAGCTACAATTTTAACCTCTGCATTTTTGTTAACTGCATGACTCTCCAAGATGTGGCCACTTTCTGTTCAATGTCAGATAGCTATATGAGTTAAAAATAATGATTAAATATGTCAGAGGAAAAAAAATGATTGCCTGAATACCCATCTTGTAAAAGTTAATGGTTTTTCCTTTTACAATATTATGTTATTGGCTGTAGTAGATTAGGACAACTTTGATAGAAGAATTGCACATAGTTAAATTTTCATGTGTGACTCAAAGTGCAAAAAGATTAGAAGGCTATTTAAGAGGTGTTGGAACTGTCACATCATATCAGTAAAGTCTGTGAGATAGCACAAAAGTACTGATTTAGTGCAACATGTCACATTACTATAGCAATAAGTACAAGGAAGATTCCATGCATGGGTGGGTGTCTATGCCTATGAGTACTTGTAAAGATATTGTAGTAACCATTTTTTATGTTAAAATGGGTAAAGAGAATGAATCCAGAAGGTGCATTCAAAAGGTGTGATTTAATCATCTGCTTATTCAAATAGGATCTTAAGGATTTTGCATTACCTTTCTTTTCTCTAGGCATATTAATAATTGTGTGTCATGGACATTTATGAAATGTAAAATTTCCTGAAGTATATTAGTATTTTGGTGAGTTCTGCAATGTTGGTTTGATGCAATATTTGCCAATTCAGTGATGAGGAGCAGGAATCTGTGCAATTCCACAAGTACAGGGTCATTCCTGCTAGTTCCAGCCTAGGATTGCCTGGCAGTAGTTCAACTCATAGGAACAAAGGTAGGCCCATATTATGGCAGCTGTTTTTTCAGCGCATACATTTGTTATTTCCCTTGCAGAGGTAAGCTATATTTAAAGATGGAACATTGGTATGAACTTACTGAAAATTGTTTTATGTATTTTATTCTTACAATAAAAAGTTTTGTGATTCAGCTGAAGTGTGTCAACTCTTCAAATATGATTTAATAGTACTGTTCTGTAGAAACAGTACTCTGACTTAGGTCCTGTGCAAAATTTTGAGGATCGTATGTAGAACTGGGAATAATCCCAATTGGCATCTAAGAGATGCTCATAAAAAAAAAAAAGGGATCCTTGGCAATAGTTACTGTTTTGTTTTTGTGAAAATTAGGTTTGGATCAGCGTGATATGTAGGCAGAGCATTGTTCTTGTAATAACCCGTGTACGTTGGAATAATCTGCAGCCATCATAATGGGCAAGTAGGCTCTTTCCAAAGGGCACTAGCAAGATTTTACTCGCATGTGTTTGAGATCAGAGGCACACCTTCTAACAGCTGTAAAGCAGCAAATGAGATATTGACTGTGTTATTGTGTCATTTAATTTGTAATGATCTTGAATACTTCTGAAACATTGGATGAGACATGTGGCAAAATCCAATTGTGTCATTCCTTGTAACTGCAGGAAATAAGACAAATCACAATATAATGAGAATATGAAACATTAATGTAGTTTTCCAAAACTAATGAACAGGCACATATTGTGCCATAAGAATCTTGTGTCTCACAGAGTAGTATTTTTTTTGCGCGTGTGTGTGGCTGAACAGATATATATGTCTAGCATTAAATGATTTACAAGTTTTCTATTACATTTTCCCTTTGTAGGAGGGCTTAAACTTCATTTCAGAAACATATATCAAGTTATAAAAGTTATTGAAAGAATCCAAACCAACTTGCCAGTTGTTTTGGACCCAGGTGTTTCTCCTTGGGATACATGTAAAAAATGTGGATTCAAGATCATGCTTTGGAATTTCATTTCTTTGGTCACAAAATCAAGTAGAAAGAGTAATCTTGTTGTACCATTCATCTCCCACTGAAACCAGTGGGAATTTTTCTGTGTAACTTTAAGGGAATGGAAACAGGACTTTGAAAAGTTCTGAATCAGAGAAGCATAAATAAGAGAGGGAGTCACTCATCCATGTATCCATCCGTGATTGAGGGAAGGTTTTGCATTTTGCCTGAAACAAAGTAGTTGCCAGTGTTTCACAATCCAAAGCAGAAACAAGAAAGTAATTCCTAAAAAGGGAAAAGCAACAGACCTTTATAATATTAATCACAGAATGGTTTGGGTGGGAAGGGACTCAGACTTCATCTATTTCCAGCCCCCCTGCCATGGCAGGGACACCTCCCACTAGACCAGGTTACTCAAGGCCCCAGCCAACCTGGCCTTGAACACCTCCAGGGATGCAGCATCCCCAACCCCTCTGGGCAACCTGTTCTAGTGTCTCACCACCCTCAGAATGGAGAACTTCCTCCTAATTTCTGATCTAAATCATCCCTCTTCCAGTTTGAACCCATTACCCCTTGTGCTATCACTATAGGCCTTTATAAAAAGTCCCTCCCCAGCCTACTTGTAGGCCCACTTCAGATACTGGAAGGATGCTATAAGGTCCCCCCGGAGCCTTCTCTTCTCGAGTCTGAACAAGTCCAGCTCTTCCAGACCATCTTTGTAGAAGAGGTTCTCCTTTCTTCCTTCATCATTGATCATCTTTGTAGTGCGCCCTAACAGGTCCATGTCCTTCTTGTGCTGGGGCTCCAGAATTGGACGCAGTACTCCAGGTGGGGTCTTATGAGTGCAAAGTAGAGGGGCAGAATCATCTCCCATGACCTGCTGATCATGCTTATTAGTAATAATTTTGAGGTCCATTTAAATATATTATTTAGAAATGTTGTTTGATGCAGAGTTTTTTACCAATAAATACAAACTTTGAGGAAAATTTCATTCGTGTAGAGTTAGATGATCATTTAGGACAGGTGCGTACAAAGGTTTTTAAATTACTTGAAAATGCAAGCAAAGTGTCATAATGTTTGAGTTTAATTTCTACCTCAGCTGTAGACTGACTGCCTATTGCATAGAAAAGACAACCGAACAACTCATGCTTACCTTTTGCCCTGTATTTTTCATGTGCAACTTCTGAGAAGATGCCCACTATTGATTTTCAGTGCAGCAATGTCCAGAAGCACAGTCTAGTCCAGTCCAATGTTGGGCCTCATCCTTTTTTATGCTGTATCAGCACATAGGCAACGTAAGCATTAATGAATTAAGTCAGTAATGAAGCTTGCAATCCTGAGGCAGATTTTGTCATGGAGTGCTTACTTTGTATAGACAGGTTTACCTTGTGTCATAGATTTGTAGAGACCCTGGCAGTAGTATTCATGTCACTCAACTGGACAGCTGCAGTGTGGATACCTGCATTTAAATTAGTCTGTGGGAAAGAATAAGTGCATGTGCACCAGTTAAGAGGAAGTCTTTCTAACTGGTTGTTGATGTTTCTGTACATCTGGTCTCACTTACATCAACCCTCTCCCTTATCATTATCCCAAATGATGTTGAGTTCACTGTTTTACATGACTACTGTGTATGAGGTCACCTCCATGAACAGTGGCACACACACAATCACTCTTGTCATCTCAGGAGTCTTACCTGACCCTCTCCAAGCATCTTCAGTGTCTCTAGTTTGCTCACTTAGTGAAATCCAGAGCAATAGAAAGTTACGATTTCTTTTTCTTTGGTTCATAATCTGACAATTTAGGTTACAAGATGATAGTTTATATCATTTAGGTTTTCTTTGCTACTTGAAAATATAGCCTGTGCATTTGTGTATCAATATTTAGGACAAAAAGCACTCCTGTCCATAATTTCAGACACATCTGTAATAAATCACAAGAGCAAGTAAAGCTTGGCAGCAAACCAGAAGTTGAATGAAACCTAGTTCCATATTTCATTTTCTTGAACAGAAACCAAAAAAATAAATGCACATTTTACTGGTTTAAGAGCCTACAAAAGGAGGGCTCACCTCCATTCTTCTTGTTCCTCTGTTTTCCATTAGATAAATGGCTTTGCTTTCTGCTCTTCTTTCCCCTGAGAGGAAAAGGTTTTAACAGACCTTTTGATGGGGCTGATACTTTTTTGCTGCACCCCAATCTCCCACTCTGATTATCAAGTAAGGGACTGTATGTGGAGCCAGGATTTACCTGCTTTCTTACTCACTACAGAGAATTTTTTTTCTACTGAAAGGAGGAAACACAGTTAATTTTCTGCCACCTGAGCGATGGCTTGTATAGGGCAGTCATGGCTTTCCCTCGCTGTCTTACCACTATTGTTTAATTAAATACTTTTAGTCAAGGAGGCTGATGTTTGAGTATTTGTCATGAATGTAGTCCTTCACTTTGAGCTACACTGCTCATCGAGGACTGTCTCAGGTGGGCTGCTTATCAAGGAGTGTGTTGGATGGACATCTTTCTTTTACAGGTACTATAAACTTTCATAAAATCAATCACAGAATCATAGAATGCCAGGTTGAAAGGGACCTCAAGGATCGTCTAGTCCAACCCTTCAAGATAGAAAAATACAGTTTAAATGAGATGGCCCAGCACCCTGTCAAGCTGAGTCTTAAAACTGTCTAAGGCAAGGGAATCCACTACTTCCCTTGGGAGACTATTCCAATGTTTAATTGTTCTCATTGTAAAGAATTTTCTTCTGGACTCCAATTGGAATCTCCCCAAGAGCAACTTTCCACCAATCCCCCTTGTTTTTTCCATGTGACTCCTTGTAAAAAGGGAGTCTCCATCCTCTTGGTAGCCACCCTTTATGTATTGGTACATGGTGATAAGGTCTCCCCTAAGCCTTCTTTTCTCAAGGCTGAACAATCCCAGTTTTCCCAGCCTTTCTTCATACAGCAGGTCTTCCATTCCCCTGATCATCCTCGTGACCCTTCTCTTGACCCTTTCCAGCCTGTCCGCATCTTTGTTTGTATAGGGGGGACCAAAACTGAACTCAGTACTCAAGGTGTGGCCTGACTAGTGCATTGTAAAGTGGGACAATTACTTCTTTATCTCTGCTGGTGATGCCTCTTTTGATATAACTCAGCATCCTGCCAGCTCTTTGCCACTGCAGCACACTGTTCACTCATGTTGAGCCTGCTGTCCACCAAGACCCCCAGGTCCCTCTCCATAGGACTGCTCTCAAGCCAGGTGGATCTCAGTCTGAGCTGCGTTCCTGGGCTATGTATTCCCAGGTGTAAGACCTTACACTTGTCTCCATTGAACTTCATAAGGTTCCTGCTAGCCCACTCCTCTAGCCTGTCCAGATCCTCCTGGAGGGTGGCTCTCCCTTCTGGAGTGTCAACTACCCCACTTACTTTTGTGTCATCAGCAAACTTCATCAGGATGCTCCTGATCCCAACATCCAAGTCACTTATGAAGACATTAAACAGCACTGGGCCCAATATTGATCCCCGGGGGACCCAGCTTGTGACCGGTTGCCAGTTTGAGAATGAGCCATTTACCACCACCCTCTGTGTACGGCCTGTCAGCCAGTTCCCCACCCACCATACAGACCATTTGTCTAGGTTGTAACATGTGAGTTTTTCAACAAGGAGGCTGTGGGTGACCATGTCGAATGCCTTGGAGAAGTCTAGGTAAACTATGTCCACTGCTTGCCCTGCATCAACCAAGCAGGTCACTTTGTCGTAGAAAACAATCAGGTTTGTCAGGCATGATTTGCCCCTGGTGAATCCATGGCATTTTCAATAGTAACAGCAAAAATTAACAACTCTCAGTACTAAAAACTGCTCAACTTAATGTAATATTGTACTCTCCTGCTATCTTTTGTAATTCTTTACATTCCTTGATGCAGTAACTGGTGGTGCATCCAGTCCAGCCATTGGTTCTGATGACTTTTGGGTAATGACATCACCTTACTCCAACCTTTGATTTGGCCTAGGGCTAAGTTTTGAAGTTACTGTGTTGGTTTTTGGGTTTTGTTGGTTGATTGTTTTGTTTTGTTTTGTTTTTTGAATAGTGAGACGGTTTCTTAACTTGCTGCAGTTTGAACCTTTAACACAAGAACCGAGTGAGACTGATGCAGCAGGAGAGTCCCTTTTTCCTTGGCGATATGTCCTCAGAACATGCATTTCCACAGGGAAAAGCTATGAGGCATTTTTACAACTTTTTACAATGGCTGGGTACTCTGGTAACTATTCTACCAACTCTAACAATCCCCCAGTGTCCATTACAATGTAGGCATGTTTCTGGGTCACTTTGAAGTATTTATGTGCTATGAAAAGAAATCAAACAACAGGACCAAGCTAAAGTAATTTCTTGATGAATTCATCAAGAAATTACTTTAGCTTGGACCTGTTGTTTGGATCATAAAGGGCATGCCTACGTTGAACACCTCCATTGCATTGCTATAAATCTAAAATCAGTCAGAGATTTGTATTCTTTTTCCATCCTAGTGCAGTTTGGGTCACTTCTTACATGGATTCATTCAGTGCATTATTGTTGGTTTTGTTACTGTTGTTATATTAGCTCCCAGGCTATTTTCTATATCCCTGCAGGCAGGCAGGCAGCTGGCACTTTGCTTCTCTGTGGCCAGATCTGTAATCTGTGTGAAGGAAAGAGCACCTAACCAGCAAGGAAAGCATGTGGCCACCAGCAGCCAGCCAGTGGAGACGTCCATAGTCTCCGAGTAGAGAAAAATAAGAGTAATGTTCTGAGATCACAGCTAGCATGCTCTATGGAGGAAAGAAGCCATAACAAGGCAGTTGGCCAAAAGCAGCAGATTGAAAGCAGGTTACAGAGGGATGATTGATTAGGAGTAAGCTGCCAAAAGGTGGTCATGTGCACCTCATTGCTGATGCTGCTACAATAATAGTTGTAATATGAAGCACATGTAAGTCAGTGATATGTGGTCGGCACCATTACCTGTCGGGGGCAGGGCTGGGGCTCTGCTGGGTGGATGGGCACTCTGCCTTGGCTAATACTGAGTGGTAGCAAAATGACATGACTTTCTTAGGAGAAGTGTGTGTACATGGGTGTGTGGACTTACAAGGACATAGCAAGGGCAGGGACCACAGCGTGCCTCTAGCATCAGCTATGTTACTTCCTAAACTTTCATGACAGGGTGTATTAGCAGACGGCTAAGAAGTGGCAGCAGACATGCCATAACAGACATTACTTCTGGTCTCCTCTGTCCTGGTCCAGCTTCCCTAACTCAAACAACTGAAGTTTTGGCTTGCAGAAATGGAGTGCTGATCTTTTTCCAAAAAATTAATTTTGAAATTGAGGATGCAATATGTATGCTGCTGACCTGAACATATGTTACACCCTGATAATAATGGAATCATCACTCAACAACACTTCACAAATGAGTGTACTGCTTAATCTTTCTGTGCCAAATCATGGCTTTTTTAGGACTGCCTTATCAGTTCGAGGCATTGCTTCCTTCTCTGTTACCATTAACTGTCCTAGACGATTACATTCCCAGAAAAACAACTATAGATTCATGTAGGTGAGAGGCTGAAGCTGGATGTACAGGAGATTTGAGTGGCCACATGATTTGCCACTTTTTCAGGTTAATCTTTAAGTAAATTTGACATACTCCTCTTCAAGAGTCCTTCACACAATGGCATACCAGTGAGAAAGTAAAATAATAAAATCAAATCGATCATAATTGTTTCTCCTGCGGATGGGAGTGAAAGAGAGAGGGAGATTATTAGTATCATTTCACCTACAAATGCTCATTAGGAACCTGGATATCAGTCAGTCACATAAGAGTACAAGTAAAGTGTAATTCAGGTAATTTCAACTGCAGGAATTCAGAGCTATCTCATTCTGATTTTGTTACTTTTTTTGTTTGATATGTAAATGACATTTATAAAAGCTGTATGGTAGCTGAACTTTTTAATTGGTTTCAGATGAAAAGGCTTTAAATTTTAAGATAAAATAACATTGCTTCTGAAAAAAATCACAGTCAGCAAAATCTGCACAGCCGTGTAGACAGGCACGGCACGTCATTAGCAGCACAAGAAAATTCCCTTTGTGTTGTTGGGATAGGCCACCAGCCAGAGGCACGAGTCCTTCCTATCTGCTGCCTCACCATGTCTAGTGGGATGATGACTAAAGCCTAATATGAAGCTCATATCATTTAGTTGGATACTTTCCCTTGCTCAGAAGCATCAAGTGCCTTGCATAGAAATATCTGGCAGCATGGTTTAATTTCTGTGGGTGTAATGGAATCTATCCTGGTTGGCTTTTTTTTTTTCAGCAAAGCTGTACAGCCAATATACTGGGGGAATTAACATAGTTTATTACAGAGTCTAAGTTGCAGTCATGGTAGTGATGGCAGCATATTTTAGAGATACCCAAAGCTAGCTTTAAATTGGCTAGCTCAGGTATAAATAGTAGTCTATGGTAATACAATGCTCAAGGCAGAAAAATCTTCGTAGTTCTTGAGCAGAAAAAAAAGTATTTTTATAAACTGGTGATTATTATTACACTGAATGTGATTTTTACCCCAAACAAAGTTGGAACTTACTTGTTCATTCCCCGTGAACTTGCATGCAGCTTTGTACTCTGGTTAAGTATCAACCAATTTCCTGTATGATTCATAGTTTATAATGTGGGACATTGTTCCAAGTTAAGTTTAGATATATTTTTGAGGCTTCAATTTAAAAAATTGTTAACTTACAAGTGTGGATTTTTATAAGGGAAAATGGATGTCAAATGATCTGTAGGTGACTTAAATCTCTCAAACCACTAAATCCTAAGAGCAATAGCTCTGCATGCAATTTGCTACTTCACAAATCAGCATCTTCTTGGAGTATTTGAGAAGGAATTATTTTAGTGTCAGCCAATCAGCAAAACCCACACGTCTACACGTGCATACACAGCATACATTCATTAGTGACAGATCATAATGGATATAAAGTTCAGAAGATTTTTTAGTAGTACTCTAACAGGTTGTTCTCATCGTTGGATCATCCCATTCTCACAATATCTATTACATTGCCTAGTGCTCACCTTGTGATGTTCTATTAGTCAAAACATCTCTTTGCCTATATATTCAAATGAGCTGTAGAGGTTATTAACTTGCCCTTGGCAAAAAGATTTAGTTTTCTAGGGCAAATGCTTTTATAAATTCTGTGTGTGACAGTTTTATTACATATTGTAAATAGAATACCCTGCCAGATTTTTATGACAGCCATCACTAAGTCATTCAGACCTTATTACTTTTCAACCCTTCACATACCTTGAACTGTATTTTTAAGAATTTTTAACAGGCCTTGCTTTTGTTAGCTCACTTTTCTTACTTCCCTAGCTAATTTTATTTACTAAAATGACTATTTAAAACATTTTGTATTAAGCTAAGCATTTTATCTTGCAGAAAATCAAGGCTGTATTTTAATTTGGCTCAGACACATTAATTTCCACACTCTGCATTTATAGTGATAGACTCATTTAAGCTTGTACAGTCTCTGCTAGCAGTTAATATAATAGTTTCTGTGCTCAATGGCATACCTATCCTGGGCCCCACTATCTCTAACTGAGTGAATATTCTGCTAAAGGACTTAATTTTACATTTTGTATTTGGAAGCAATGTATGTGTTGTGAAAAGAAAAGAAAAAGTATGTGAGCCGTGCTACTGTTAAGACCTACTAAGACACATCTAGTTATTCCATATCCTATCAACTCATTTATCTGATCTTACTTATGCTTTCAAAGAATGAAAAAGAGTTGTTGAAGAGATTTATTTAGATATATAGTTTTATTAGCAATAGAAATCTCACATATGCTAGGCTTTGTGAACACACACGATAAAAACAACAATTACTATTTTGTTTCCCATTGAGATGACAAACATAACAGGAGGAGGGATGAGGTTGGCTTTGGTAGAGATACAGTACAATTGAAAAGTAACTATCAAAAGTATGTAAGGGACAAAAAAAGACTTAAGTTTCTAAAGTTTATGATCTTTTTGATACTCTGACACTTTTCAAATGTTACCCTCAATAGTACCTTAAAATACAGCAAAGCTTAGTTGCTTGAAGAGCCTGCTGGCAAGGGGGCCAAGCTGACAGGTGAGGGTCATTTCACTGCCAGGGGAAGCAGCTGTCAGTGCCAAGGCTGAGGAGCGCAGGAGCCCTTTGTCTCTGGCCGCAGACGTTGGGACAGTTACCTTCTCTTTTGCCTTGACAAACCAAGCCTTAACTCTCCCTGGGGATGTCATATGAGGACAGATTGGAGGTGCGGCTCATACAGTCATTAATTAGGCAAAAATGAACATGCTGATATAGCTTCCACTTCCTGAAGGTGGTAGGAAGGTAGTGTGGTGGGCTGTGAAACCGGGAAGGATCCAAATCCCTTCTAGTTTTCTGCTGCTGCCAGATAGGGCACGTCTTACAACCTGCAGTTCTGATGAATCAGAAAAAAATTCCTTTTTTGAGTTGGCCATAATGAGGTCTGATTTGGAAATTCACTGTGTGTCACTCCTTTCTCTTTATGTTCCTGCAAGTATCTGAGCTCAGATTCTTTCTCAGGAAAGAATCAGGTGATTTGCAGTTTTAAAGTTTGTATGTTTTGCTGTCTAGGCAACTTACAGTAGTTAGGTCACGTTATGATAATTAGCCTATTTATAAGTTAGCTAAGGAGTTCTTTGTTTTAAGCACTATAAATTCTAAAATTAGTTAATAAAGCTAGAAGCCCTTTTTCAGATCCATTTAGGTGAAAGATGCTATATAATTTTAAAGCTATTATAAATGATTGAAAGATGTTTTCACAACTGCTGCTAGATTGTACGGGAATGTGGAATAGCATTTCAAAAGATTTCAAAATTAACGTGGTTGTGGGCACACTCAGGAGAACTGCTGAACCTTCACTACAGCTTCCTTTCTGCCTGCTGCTGACTTAGTATTTCAGTAATCAGGTACTCATTTTCATGCTAACTTCCTTCACTTTCAGTCCTGAATCTCACAGCCCTTCTAAAAAGGCATTTCATTATTATTTTTTAATTTTTGTATATATATTCCTTTTTTTTTTTCGTTTGATAACAATAGATTTTAAGTCATCTTTATGGTTAGGGGTGGGAATCCAGGTGGACCTTTGTCTCCATTAAGTGCAAGGTCCCCAGAAAAATAGTATTATAAAACTAGTCTTGAAAATGAAACCAGAATTGACATTTATATTATTACATGTTAGGATATGCTAGTTGTATTGTTATGGTAAAGATTACGTTGTCCATTGCAGTAAAAGCAGTGATTCAGGCTCCTTATTTATGTACGAACTATACAGCATGTTCTTCCAATAATGGTGATATTTGATTTAAAAAAAATTGCTAAGGATGCATTTGCTGCTGATTCTCTTAATTATATTGACCTAACATTTACTCTTAAATAAGTGCTTTAAGATATCTTGCCATCTGTCAGACTTTTTTTTAGTTGTTTTTGAAGTATTCTCACTTGTGGAGAGAGAGAGAGATGCAGGTTCTTTAGTGTCTTCTCACAGTTAAAGCTAATGGAAATCTTGAATTTATGCTTAATGCAAAATACTGGCTATAAATAATTAACTCTCTTTGGACATTGTGTAGGTGATAGGTATCAGTCTATTCTGCCTAGAAAGTTGCTTCAAAGCTGCTATAAAAGGAAAAGAGAATAAACTTTGGAATATATTCTAAGACTAGGGAACAGATTTGAGCAAGAATTCTCCCTATAATAACCCATGAGTCTCATTTGTCAAAGAAATCTTATTTTATAAAGAGGACTCTTAAAAACAGTAATTAGCAGAGAACTCTTTTTTTAAAAAAAAATCTTGCATTTAGTTCTGCAGTTCTCATTGGCTTTTCTTTCTGGTGTGTCTCAAATTCTCTTGGGCCTCTCTGCATCATTCTTACACCAAGGAAAGAATGGGAGGATGAATAAGCACCAAGAAACTAAATTATTTATGCAACCCACACTTTGAAATCTGGTTAACAGAAATATTATTTTAAAAATTTTATTTCATTAACTCTTCCACTGAGTGTATTTTTCCTTCCTTCGCATTTCTAGAATTGGGATACCTCAGGGTGAAATCAGTAGAATTGTTGCATTGTATAATATAATAGGATCTGACATGATGCAACTTGATATAGTGCCTGAAAATAATAAGGTACAATGCATCACAGAAGACATTTGAAAATTCTAAGCATTGCAGGTACAAAATAGCCAATTTTAAATCTGGCATGTGCATATCTTCATTTTTACTCTCTAATTATGCTATAAACAAACCTAATTCACTATAGCACTTTGAAGTAGTTGGCAATTATTCTTTTCAGACTAAAGCATTACCTTAGGCAGCAAGAACTTCACTTCTTCATACATCAACATGTTATTGTGTTAATGTGCCTATTATTGTACCATTTTGATTGACAATGCTAATTACGATTGTTCTTGAACTTAATGTGATTTTCTGGCTGACAGTGACCATTTAATAAATGGGAACACCTTCACTACAAGAGCTATAAGCATTTAAATGGGAACTGCTCTTCTTTTTCACAAAATCTAAATGTTATTTCCTTGGAACAAAGTCTTACCTCAATTTACCTTTAATGTCATTCTAAAGGATGTGGTTATCCTCAAATAATTACACTGGTGGGGAATTAAAGGCAATCTGTTCAATAAAATCCACAAGAAAATGGAAAAGTCCATAAATAACAAGCCATGGGATACAGTTAAAACTCTTTCTTTGGAATCTTTTAATTTGAATGTAAAAAAGGCCAGTTTTGGTTTAATTGCAGTAAGCAATGTGTCTGAAAGTTGGGATAATTTGTGCATAACTGAATCTTTTTATTCTGCTGAATAAAAATATTCATCACTTCAAAGAAAAGAGAGCAGTTGATAATCCAGCCTACCTGGAAGCAAAACTAATGAGTATAATGTGTAAAATCAGTGTAGACAAGTAATATTCCTGTAAGAGAAGGATTCAGCTGTGTGAACTGATTTGTTGCTGCTATTGATACAGCTAAATTTGTGCATAGCCCATTGTTGAGAAAGTCATCATTAATGTTTGTATTAATTATTTTACTATGGTGGATTAAATTATGGCATTTGACCTTTGTGAGGGTAGGAAGGGTCCTGTGGAGTTACATTGTGCTCTTTGAAATCAGAGAGATGTTGCCCTAATTAAACTCGCAGGAAGTATCTTTCCAATCTCATTTAGCATTATTATTTCAGTGCCCCCCTTAACCCATAGGATAATTAATTAGCATTAGGAGCCATATGCTCACGTTGTTCGTTCACCCTCTGAACAATGCCTGTGCTTTTTTGTAGGGCTTAGCAGCATTGTATCCTTTCCAGGTGTCTGGAGAAAGCTTGCTGTTCCTCTGCGTGGGGCCATGTCACCCCTTTGAAAATCTGGGACTCTGGAGGGGATGTGGTGGTGATGCTTGTCAGAGGGGTGCAGATTTCTGCTGGGACAAAATTAGTCCAGGATAAATAATTGCAGTGAGAAGTGCAGTTATAACTACTTGTAGGTAAGAAAAGAAGAGGTTAACAGGGTAGAGGAAGGAGAAGTGGGGAAGATAACAACTTAAAGCTTTTACAGATGAACAAGGTAGACTGGTGTGGGTCTGGCTTTGGAAAGACAGTGCTGAGCAAGGAGTGTTTTGTCAGAAAACAAGGCTGAAAGGGTAGTGGGAGTTTGGAAACAGAAAGAAATGGTACAAGTGTAGAGAAGGCAAAAAGCATGCTGTCCTGCTAAAAAGTATAGGAGCTGCTGCCTCATGATCAATGACTTGTGTAGAACAGTTCAGCCTCCTGGAGATCTGAGTAGTGACCCAGCAGGTCCTCCTCTCACTGTTGATTACAAAAGGAAATTTGGGCTACCAGGGTCCTAATTTAGACCTCTCATGCAAATGTTGAAAACTGCTAGGGTTTTGGGGTGGAGTCTTGCTCTTTCTGGTTTTGCTGCTGCTTTGCACAATATATACTACCAGTCTGGGTTGCTAAACTGTTATTACTGTTGTAAGTATAAATAATAGTAATAATTCCTGCTGTTATTTAAAATATATTGCAAACAAATTAAGGTCTCCAGAATCTTCCTGATAGGAAACGTGCACATTAAAGGAGTTTCCTAAATAAAAATAGAAAACCAAACATACTTTTAAAAAATAAATTTGTTTATGTTTAAAATAAACTATGCTGTACCCCAGCAAATTTTGGATAGCTGCAGAAGCAAGATATATGGACACTTGTGGGATATTTAAAATTTTCCTGTATTACAAATTTTCAATTGGATAATGGGTATCAGTGCTAAATAAATATACTGCCATTAGGTCTTAGTTATATTCATTATTAGCTGCTGCATTTATTCCTACTGTTCTTTTCAAATTTAATTGTGAGTGGTTATCTCCTGGGACAGACAACTTGATATCAACTGGCACTGACCCCAGAGGAATTAAGGATTTCCAAACCTAACCTGATGAAAGCCTTCACTTTGCTTTGGCTCACTTAAATTCCCTGTTCATATTTTTGCCTAGGATTCTTGTCATGAGCAAGTGCTTAGATCAGCTGCCAGATCTCGCCCTCAGCACCTTCTCCCGTGGCCCCTTCGCTGTCACATTTGGTTGTTCTCTGCTGCTGCTACCCACAAGCACAGCCCTGGTAGGGTCAGCCAGGAGCACATCCAAGCCTGATATGGCTCATTGCCCTCAGTGCTGCTCAGCTGGAAGAGAAGGGATGGAGTGGGACAGCTGTTAGCTTCCTGGCTTAGCAGTATTCCCCTGAACTATCAAAGCTTGTAAAACCCACTTTCTTTTCCTGCCTTTTAACACAAAAGATTAGCATTAAATTCAGCAGTTAAGGCCTGGCATTCTTTTGAGGGCTTTTAAGGAATATTCACTGAAATATGCATTCATTTTCAGACATATAGTGAAGTAAAATATTAGTGCATATCACGATGTGTAAGTGCATTATGTTTATCAGTTGTCAGAATACTTGTATTTTAGAATATTTCAACTTTTACTCTAAAAGAAATTAATTTCTCTCTTTCCTTTGGAAGAGTTAAAAAGGGAAAAGAAAGAGAAGGAAGTCTAGATGAGGACATGTAGGATTACTCTGTGGGATTTTGCTATTATTTATAAGGAAGTAAATGCAATCTTTGATAGGTGAGAAATTTTTTAATACCTCAATTCTCTAATTACCCCAAAAGAAAACATGATTTTATATAGAATAAATGTATGGAGTAATATTTGATCAGTTAAAATATAGAAACGCCTTTCAAAATTCCTCTACTTTAAATATGAATAAAATCCTCTTTACTGGGTAGAACCGTTGACATGTGACAACAGTTTATCTGATCCGTCATATCTGTCTACTCCAAGTTACACCTTATGATATTTTAGCCTTGGACTACTCTTTAAAGATGTCCAGGGAGCTGAAAGTGCCCATGCACTGTTGCAATTTCTTTCTATGTTTTTCTTGAGGTCCATCAAGAATCATGTTCTACTCCACCCTTCTGTTTTGGAGAAAGTGATAGAAAACATTGATTTATTTGGGAGGAGAGACGTAGGGAAACACAGGGGTGCGCACAGTAATCCATGCCACAGCTGACCCAGTGATGGGATTACTCCTCCATCCTCATAATTTCCTTCTGACTGTGATTTGCTATCATATCCAATTTTAGACAATAAAATAATACTGTGTGTATGATCAGCTAGTGCCAAAGTTAAGCTCTGGGATAAAACACAGAAGCAGTGCGTACAGCATGGCTTCCTGCAATTGTACTCTGCTATTCATCAGTGTATTTAGGCACGACTCTATTAGGGTATGCTGCATATCAATGTTGACTGTGCATATCCTGTCATATCCAAAGCCAGAAAAAAAAAAGAGAGAACCGTCCTTAATAAACTTTCATATTGTAATTTTCCCCTTCTAGGTGCTTTACTTCAAGACCTCAGCTTTGCCAACCCAATTGAATGCTTTTTAATCTAATGAAGGTTTTTACAGTGCTCTTTGATTAGAGAGATGGATCCAGACCAAGGGGAACTCAGGTCTTTGTCCAATGGCAGCTGTAAAAGTAGATCAATTCTGAAACTGATAAATGCGATAAAAGCATTTAAGTGATACTAGGAGTTAGTATGTGCAGCACTGGGGCCTCTAACTACAGTAGCTACCTTGTGAGTGTTTTTGTAGATACAGAGGCAGAAAATAAGGCTTTACTTGCTTTATGCTCCTGGTGTATCTCTAACCATGGGAGATTTTTTTTGGTAAACCTAGCTTCTTCTATCTTCTTGTTTTAAATTTTTGAATTTACACAAAAGTAAACCCTAAAATGGAAAAATCTACCACTAAAACTCAGTATTTGTATCTTATTTTCTTTGAAGCAGTTGAACCAAGCACCAGCTATGTCCTTTTTCATGTGGCTGGTATTTCAAACAAGAGCTTCTACTCACAAATAATCACAACTGTCACAAGGGATGATTCTAAAAGTCCCTTCTTGCCTTAAAATCTATTCATTGGAATAATCAGCATATGGGCCTTTATGAGTCTGTAGGATTGCTGCAGCAATTTGCATATTTTAAAAATGTTGATAATATGTACTGTAGTACGAAGATAGCAAAGACTTGGATTAACAGTTTTAAAAGGTTTTGTATTGTTTGAACATTGAAAGCTTCTCTAAGTATTCCTCAAATTAGGGCACTCTGCTGTGTAGGATAAGGTGGTAACATCATTGTATCTCAGGCTCTGGGCTGAACTAGAGCGTGTATTCTAAAACAGGTCACCTCCAACAGTGAATATAAACTAACTCTTAAATTGTTCATTATAGACCTGACAGTCTGATTTGCGTTTTATCATGTGCTTCTTAATCTGTGTTCTTAAATGAAAGCCGTGTACGGCTTTGAGTAAAATCTGTTGCAGCTAATGAGGGGAATTGATTTCTAAAAACCCTCCTCTAAATCACGGGTTCAGCTACAAACTGCCTGAGTCTCCAGGCTCAGTTTGTGTCTCTACTGCTTGTTTGTAAACTGCCCATTCTTCTTTCACATGTGAGAATGAAGCCTAAAGGAATTAGAAATTGTGCAGGTACTTCTGTGATAAAAGCTATATAAGTATGTAGATAGATTAACATATGGAGTAAAACGACATCTGCTATGACAGTGATAGGAGTTTAGAGCCAAAATCTGACAAGATTTTTGTATTTATTAAAGTATTTCTACCATTATCTTAATGCAAGCCTACAGGAAACATCTGCTTACAGTCTGTGTTTTATTCAGTCTGCATCATTCTCAGTTTTTTGAAGCAGCCACATGGTAGTGTTATTTTATTTACATATAGGTTATCCAGACTTTGCATCTGGAAGTCTTACAGCTACACCATAAGAGCTTGTTCATTATTATCTCAGATTGGTATGCAGTCTGCTCTACAATATGATATGTGGGTTTATTGTGGGTTTTTTCTTCATGGAAAGTGGAATCATTTTAAAAACTTGGTCATGTCATTATACAGTGCTGTCCATGTTTTGAGGTATAGTAATAATCTCTTGTAAAGGACTATTGCTAATGCTAACAAATTAGTAGAATGCCAGGTTGTAACTATAAATTCTGGTTGGCATGGATGTTGATCAAGGTTTCTGCTAATTTCACTTGTACTTGCTTTGAAAAGGAGAGCCCTAGGGACTTACCTAGAATTGCCTACTTGTTGCCTCATACTTGATCAGCGAAATCCTCTTCCTCACAGAAAACAGAAGTTTTAAGGGTTTTTTATGCATCCTGAGGAATGCTGGAACAGGGATAAAAATCTCATCTACAGTATGTAGGTCTCATGTTTCAAGTAGATATTTCACAGGTGCCACCCATGGACATGTCTGAAACTGTGCCAAGCCATGGGTCTGACTGCCAGTGCAAGGGAACATGCTTTTTCTTCCTCAGTCTGACGCCTGAATTGACTCCCACTATGCACCTGAGTTAGAAGTTCTTCCTTGCTCCTCTACTAAGCAAGCAGGTACTGTGGCAGTAGGAGCTCTCTCACCACATCTGAATTCAGATTCTGTGAGGACCCATCAGTGAAGAAGCTTAAGATGATGTTAAAAACATTGTATCAAGAAATCCCGTGGAGCTGTGATCTTCTCATGAAGAGTCCATGGACCAGATAAAGCCTAGTTATCTATTGAAATTCATTTTCTGAACTCTATTAATCAAAAACTTAATTTCAGTTTATAATTTAACAATCTGATTTGCTCTAGATTATTAGGGTTTGAAGGTCAAACCAGATGTCATTTGAAAGTAGTTTTCTCTTGATTTGCAAGCGGATTTTTAAATTGACCTGCAACCTTACTGACATATAATGTTAATGAACTACACATGGCTTGCATATAGAGAGATGCAAGTATAGTGGTTTTTAGAATTTTGCTAGAATCAATGTTTTATCTTTAATTCTTTTTGATTTTAAACTTCGACAAGTCTTATACTTGTGGGGAAAATTAGATCTCATCATTTATAAATATCTCTAATCACAGAATATCTCTCATTTGAGAAACCGATAAAATAACAGAGGAATATGGAAGTAACTGAACCAATGTGGGACTGAGAAACGTGTTCCATGTATTTTCTTAGTCCTGTGCCTACTGCATGAGGTAGATAGCACTGAGTCTCTGTCATTTGATGTCAGTGTAGTGAAGAAAAGTATTTTAGTGAAGAAACCTAGTGCAAAATTAAAAACATTTAAGTACTTTGCCTACTTATAGAAAAGCATTTAATAAATAGTTGAGTTTTTAAAAAAAAAAAATCAGTGTCACTCATGGATATCACAGGATTAGTTACAAAATCATACAATCATTCAATGTGCTGTAAAAGGAACAGAGGTAATCAAGGAACACCATTATAATTCAAACTTATTGCATGTAATCACAATGTATATGTGAGTTCTACAAGTATATAAAGAATTATTGGCAAAGCTGATAATTGTTTCCTATAGACATTTTTAAAATTACTTAAAGTTGCAGATGATGTGCTACCCCAGACGCCACC
>VYZX01019688.1:23576-39536 GCA_013401335.1 Brachypteracias leptosomus | reverse complement strand
CCCCTCCGACCTCTTCAGCCCCTGAGCCCTCCTTCAGCTCCTCGGCCTCCTTTCAGCCCCTCAGCCTCCCTCAGCCCCTGCCTCCCCTCAGTCCCCCCTCGACCCGCCTCGACTCCCCTCAGCCCCTCGGTCCCCCCTCAGCCCCGGCTCGGGTGGGCGACGCCATGGGCGTAGACTTTGACGTGAAGACCTTCTGCCACAACCTGCGGGCCACCAAACCCCCCTACGAGTGCCCGGTGGGCACCTGCCGCAAGATCTACAAGAGCTACAGCGGGATCGAGTACCACCTCTACCACTATGACCACGACAACCCCCCGCCACCCCAGCACACCCCGCTGCGCAAGCACAAGAAGAAGGGGCGACAGGCCCGGGCGGCCAACAAGCAGTCCCCCAGCCCCTCCGAGACCTCCCAGTCTCCGGGCCGTGAGGTGATGACCTACGCCCAAGCCCAGCGCATGGTGGAGGTGGACCTGCACGGCCGCGTCCATCGCATCAGCATCTTCGACAACCTCGACGTGGTGTCGGAGGACGAGGAGGTCCCCGAGGAGGTGCCCGAGAACGGCAGCAATAAGGAGAACACGGAGACCCAGAGCGTCCCGCCCAAATCTGGCAAGCACAAGAACAAGGAGAAGCGCAAGGACTCCAACCACCATCACCACAATGCCTCGGCCGGCACCACCCCCAAGCTCCCCGAGGTGGTGTACCGGGAGCTGGAGCAGGACACCCCCGACGCCCCACCTCGCCCCACCTCCTACTACAGGTATTGTCCGTGGCGGGGATGTGGGGAAGCTCTTGGGCAGCTCTGGCTCGTGCCCCGGATCTGGAGGTGGAATTGGCTCCGCTCCGTGCCAGCGGCTTGTCTGTGGCTTGTGGAAACAGCCTCCATCTGCCTCTCCCATGTCCCACAGAGCTGGCTGTCCCTTGGCTTCAGGCTCCCAGAGCTCTGTCTGATGTTGCACCCCGGTTTTATCGGGTCCGTGTGCCTGCAGAGCTCTCAACTGCTGCTTTGAACACTACCAGCAGTTGCATTGCTGCACTGTTTCCTTGCTGGGAGGGCACATATAATCATAACAAAACCTGAAAGTGTCCTCTGGCCTTCTGTGTGTGTGGGGACAGCTCTAGAGCCTTCCAGCACCGTAAGGGTCACACCATAAGATGTGACTGTGGGCTTAATTCTCTTTGTTGTCCTGCGGTTTTCAGTGAGTGGCCCAAAGTAATACCTCAGGCAGGGAGCTAATACTGAGCCAAAGTATTGCTCAGGCTGCCACATGTCCTGAGAAACTGGCACCATGTCCAGAGACAGGATAATGATGTTCTGTTGTGTCAGGGTGTTACAAAAGAAACCTCCCCCCTGAGGTGTCTGTGGTGCCACTTGCTGCGACGGGAGGTTGCTGTCAGTTGCTGGGGCAGCAGCCTGGGGGTTCTAGCTCTTTCCTCTCCAAATAACATCCCCTCATCCCTACTCAGAGTGAAACAGAAGCAGGCGCAGCTGCCCTCACCAAAGTTAACGGAAAGTGGTGCCTCTGTGCTTGGTTGCTGTTGTGTCTTGGGTGTGAGGCCACTGTCTCCAGGGTAGCTGCTTGGTGGCTTGTGCTCACGAGTCTCCAAGGCCTCTACCTTGCCTGTTAGACGAGTGTTGTTTTGTCTGTGTGGTGCCCAACGTGCTGTTTTGCTGCTGCGCTGCTTGGGGTCACTTCTGCATGTCCCTGCCTCATCCCTGGGGTTTTTTACTTTGGGCTTGGCTGGAGCATTTAAATGTTCCCTCAGCCATGACCTACAGGAGTTGGGGTTCAGCAGCTCCGAGCCCCCACCAGCCATGCCCTCACCCTCCTGTGCTGTCCTCCCTTCCAGGTACATTGAGAAGTCAGCAGAGGAGCTGGACGAGGAGGTGGAGTACGACATGGACGAGGAGGATTACATCTGGCTGGACATCATGAACGAGCGGCGGAAGACCGAGGGCGTGAGCCCCATTCCTCAGGAGATCTTCGAGTACCTGATGGACCGGCTGGAGAAGGAGTCCTACTTCGAGAGCCACAACAAGGGCGACCCCAACGCCTTGGTGGACGAGGACGCCGTCTGCTGCATCTGCAACGACGGGGAGTGTCAGAACAGCAACGTCATCCTCTTCTGCGACATGTGCAACCTGGCCGTGCACCAGGAGTGCTACGGGGTGCCCTACATCCCCGAGGGACAGTGGCTCTGCCGGCGGTGCCTCCAGTCCCCCTCGCGAGCTGTGGACTGCGCCCTCTGCCCCAACAAGGGGGGGGCCTTCAAGCAGACGGACGACGGGCGCTGGGCACACGTGGTCTGTGCCCTCTGGATCCCGGAGGTGTGCTTTGCCAACACCGTCTTCCTGGAGCCCATCGACAGCATCGAGCACATCCCGCCGGCCCGCTGGAAGCTGACCTGTTACATCTGCAAGCAGCGTGGCTCCGGGGCTTGCATCCAGTGCCACAAAGCCAACTGCTACACCGCCTTCCACGTCACCTGCGCCCAGCAGGCCGGGCTCTACATGAAGATGGAGCCCGTCCGGGAGACGGGGGCCAACGGTACCTCCTTCAGCGTGCGTAAAACCGCCTACTGTGACATCCACACCCCCCCGGGCTCCGTGCGCAGGCTGCCCGCCCTCTCCCACAGCGAGGGNGGAGGGAGGGAGGAGGGGGCTGCTCCCCTTTCTGATGAGGTTTGTTTTCTCCCAGGGAAAAGAGGTTGGTGTGGGAGTGATCCAGGCCTAGTAAATGGACTGTTTTGGCTCTGGAGGTCTCATACTGGGGATCCCTGTGCCCTGCTGAGCACAGCTCCTCCATCCCAGCAGCTGCTTGCCCTTTGCTGGGCTTCCTTGGCATCTTGTGCCAGTCAGAGGCAGTGGCTCTGCCCTGTCGCAGCAGGGGCGGGGTGGAGGAAGGCTTGGCACAGCTGCCTGCCAGAGAAGGCTGGAGAGGACAAGAATTCCTGCCTGCCCAGGGGCATGGCTGTGGTGAGGTTGGTGTCACAGAGCAAGGGCAGTGCCCGTGCTTTTGGGATGGTACTGGAGGCCTGGACCTGTCTTGTCCCAACCCTGAGGGCTCACAGGAGGTTACAGCTGTAACGCTGCCATGTGCCTTGCTCTGGTCTGATCCTTGCACTGACATGCAAATCCCCAAACAAGAACATCTAAGAGCTTCGCCAGAATTTGTCAGTGCTGTTTATAAACTCCAGGTGTCCTCTGCAGTGTGTAAAAGCACATAGAAGCATCTTATGATGGGTTTGGGTCTCTGGAGCTGCTGAGCTCTCCTCCCCGCAGCGGGAGCTGTGCCAGGGCTGTAACTCGGTGCTGCCCCATTGCTGTACCTGCTGCCCACCAAGCACAGCTGTGACCTGGGACTGCCACGTCCCTCTGGACCCTTCTGAGCAGGTGGAGGGGAGCGTGGTGAAATCATGGGCTTTGCTCTGTGGGCATTGTCCTGGTGACATGGGGGCAGGTCTCTTCTCCAAGGCTTCTGGCTTTTGGCCACTGTCTGTTTGTGTCCCAGCCGTATGGTTTTGCTCACTCGGGGTTTGCTCTGTGGCTGGAGCCTCTTTCCTTACGTGTGGAAGTGTTGGCAGCCAGTTTGGAGGCTCTTGCTGCTATCATTACGCTCACAGCAAAACCCACACTGAGCTAGAAGCTGTTAACCTCTCCCCAGGCCTTCCTGTTGGGATTAATTATTCTTCAAGGGCTGTTGCCAGAATGCCAAATGCCTTCCTGTGGGAGCTGTGCTTGGCCGGTGGTGGCACACGAGGCTGCTCTCCCCATGCTCTCCAGCCAGGGCTGATGCAGGAGAGAAGAGCTGTGGAGACGACAGGGGTTTGTCTCTTTGGCTCTCCTCCAGCAGGACATCTCTGTCCCAGCCCCTCCAGGTTTTCTGCTGTTGTACAGAGTGGGAAAAACCCTTTTGTGGTGTTTTGGGCTGTTTAGAGTAGTCCTTTGTCAGCTCCTGTGCTCATGCCTCTTGTTTCCTCCTCATGCTTTGCCAGGTTTGGTCAAATTATGGGCTCTCTGGGGCTGGTGATGTTTGGCCAGGGCCTTTGTCACCACGAGTGGCCCTGAGATGGGTAGATAATGGTTTTGGGACAGCAGCACCATAATGGTCTCTGTCTCAGGGACTGTAGGAGCTGTTAAAGGCCTGGCCTCCAATGCAGCTCTGTTGTGCCCTGACATACCCCAGACTTCTGCCCCCAAAATTGGCAGGAGGTGGAAAGGAAAGTTTATTTTGGAGAGGCAAGGCTGGATGTTTCCCGGTGTCCTCTGTTGCAGCTGCCCTGCATGACTTGGTGTTACAGAAACTCCTGCCGTGGGAAAAGGGTGTTCTCTGCCTGAGGAACTTCTCAGCTGCTCTTGGGTGGCCTTGTGGCTGTGTCCACGCTCGGCCAGGGCTGTTGTTGATGGGGTCTGTGGTTCCTTTCTCTTCTCCAGGCTCAGTAAGATCACGAACCGTTTAACCATCCAGAGGAAGAGCCAGTTCATGCAGAGGCTGCACAGCTACTGGACTCTGAAGAGGCAGTCCCGGAACGGTGTCCCCCTGCTGCGCCGCCTGCAGACACACCTGCAGTCACAGAGGAACTGCGACCAGGTAGGGGCAGCTCTCTGGGTGCTGTGGGGAGCCCTGCCTGCCAGCTTGTGCTGCCTGTGCCTTTGCTGAGCTCAGACTTTGCTGCACGTGGTGCCTGCAGGAGCAGAAGGGGGCCAGGGGTACAAGCTGCTGTGGGAAGGGCAGCCCCAGCTGCTTCTGCTGCTTTGCTTTCTCCTCTGCTCTCAGCGTTCAGATGTTTGGCAGGCAGTGATGCTGTTGGCAGCCTGCCACAGGAAGGGAATCCTGCCCTCTTACGCTGCCACGCAGACGTTGGCTCCTTCCTATAGCCCGTGGCAGTGGCAGAGCTGTCACAAATGGCTCCAGGCTGAGGCTGCTGTGTCAGCGAGTGTTGAGAGAGGTGGCCGGGGATCTCCACAAGCAGTCTGTAAAGAACCAAGGCCTCACTTCCAATTTCTGAGACTGCTCCAGGAGCACTCCCTGTGGGTGCTGCTTCCAGCCCGCTGTCTGCCTCAGCCCTTAGTCAGAGCTTTGCAGATGTGAAATCTCTGCTGCCAGAGGAAGGTTTTTCTTCTGACTCCCCATCTGAGCTCTCAAACTT
Organism: Brachypteracias leptosomus; assembly: GCA_013401335.1. Taxonomy (NCBI): domain Eukaryota; kingdom Metazoa; phylum Chordata; class Aves; order Coraciiformes; family Brachypteraciidae; genus Brachypteracias; species Brachypteracias leptosomus. The sequence goes on along the minus strand of VYZX01019688.1, from coordinate 34,385 downwards.
TTTTTCTGAGCCCTGTGAAGACTGTGACTGGGCAGGAGTTTCTCCTGCCTTTGCCCCCCTCTTGTTTTTATTTGCTGGAGGAGAGTTGAGACTGCTTATGCTCATCTTTGGCTACAGAGCTGGCATTTCTTGGTGCTCTGAAAGTGAAACGACCAGAGCCATGTTCCCTTTTAGCCCTGTTTCCATTTGCCGGAGCTCTGAGCAACAGCACAGACCTTGGCATTGTTGATCCATGCTCTTGAGCAGCTCCAAGCAGTCAGTTGTGTTAGGAAGGGAGGTTTCCAGAGACTTGGGGTGTCTGCCTCCTGATGTCCTGAGGGCTTGATGACCAAAGTCAGAGGTCAGACTGTTTCTGAGCCAGCTACCTAGGTCACAAGGGAACCAGGACCTTCGCTGAAGCAGCGGGTCAGACGTGCTGGTTCCCTTTGCCAGGGAAGACCCCCCCAGCACGCAGCCAGGAAGGTGTAGATGGGAACACATCTCCTGTCGGCTCATGGTCTCTGATGTTCCCGCAGAGAGACACTGAGGATAAGAACTGGGCCCTGAAGGAGCAGCTGAAGTCATGGCAGCGCCTCCGCCATGACCTCGAGCGCGCACGCTTGCTGGTGGAGCTGATACGCAAGCGGGAGAAGCTCAAGAGAGAGACGGTAACGATTGTTTGCCCCTCCTGGGGGAGCTGCTGGGGTGGGCACAAGCACCCGAGGGCATGATACCTGCTCTTCCCAGTGCCACAGGGGTCCCTGGGCCGTGCTGCGCCTGCCCCATGGCTCTTAGCAAAGGGGGTTGCTCTGCGAGGCTGAGAGGGGACTCCCCAGAGACAACAGCCCCTGCCCCTCGTGTGAGGAGAGGTGTCCACTGCTGCTCCCCAGGGGCTGTCCTGGCTGCTGGGCTGGGGACTTAACCCCACTCCATTCCTCTGTTTCAGATCAAAGTGCAGCAGGTGGCCCTGGAAATGCAGCTGACCCCCTTCCTCATCCTCCTCCGCAAGACGCTGGAGCAGCTGCAGGAGAAAGACACGGGCAACATCTTCAGCGAGCCGGTCCCTCTGTCTGAGGTAACAGAAATCTACGAAGTAAGAACCCCCTCCCCCAGATTTCTACTTGGCTCAAACTTGTCCCTTGCTCGGCCCAGGGGCTGCCCAGGGTGCTCTCTGGTCTGGAGGCTCCCCCGGGCAGCTCGGTGGCTGGCTCGGGCATCCCAGCACCACTCACCCATGGGGTGTCACTGCAGGGGGCAAGGGAAATGATTCTTGAAACCAGGGCAGTGGGGAAGGGCTGTGCTGGCTCTGCCTGCCTCGGGCAGCAGCTCAGCACAGAGATTCCACAACCTCTCTGGGGAGGAAGGTTGTGCCCTTTCCCCTGAAGCCACTGCTGCCACCTGGACGGTTCTATTCTACCTGTCTGCACTCGCCCTCACCCCCAGGGGCTGCTCCTGCAGCTTCCTCCCCCGGGGAACACCGTGGGGGTACTGGTACTCCTCCCAGCTGCCTGAAGATGGGTGCTGGGAGGAGAAGATGGGTGCTGGCACGTCTGCTGGAGCTGTAAAAAAGCTCCAGAGCACGTGTCTGCTCTGACAGGTGGAGCACAGCACACGGGCTCCCCAGTCTGGGGGCGTTAGAGTTCCTCAAGCTGCAGAAGCAGACGGCTTCCCCCGATGTGCATTTGGGCAGAGCACAGGGAGTGACACCTGGTTCCTCTAACAACTCTTTTCTTGGAGCAGGTGATGCCAACTGGTGCCTCCCGAGCCCTTAGCTCTGGCTTTTTTTCCTCCTGCAGGTCCCAGACTACCTGGATCACATCAAGAAGCCGATGGATTTTCAGACGATGAAGCAGAACCTGGAAGCCTATCGCTACCTGAATTTCGATGACTTCGAGGAGGATTTCAACCTGATCATCAACAACTGCTTGAAATACAATGCCAAAGACACGATCTTCTACCGGGCTGCCATCCGTCTGCGGGAGCAGGGGGGGGCTGTTCTCCGCCAGGCTCGCCGGCAGGCCGAGAAGATGGGCATTGACTTTGAGACGGGCATGCACTTCCCCCACTGTGTGACGGTGGAAGAGGCTCAGGTTCAAGACATTGAGGATGGTGGGTGCTCTTTCCAAGTCCTGGGGTATAAGAGCTGCTTTGGAGGTAAAACTCGGGCAGAGTTGGGGCACCTGGGGGTCTGCTCGAGATGCCTCCCGCTGGAGGTTCAGTTGGACGTGTCCCCACCCTGGAGAGGTGGGGGCTTTGCTGGTCATGTAACTATTGGCCCCATTAGGCTGGTTCTAAGCAGTGGTTTGTCTGTGTGACCTGCAAGTCCCTTCTCCTCTTGATCAGAGCAAGGGGCTGGTTGGGATGTGGCCTCCTTGGCCAGCATCAGGGGTGGTGCCACTTGTCCCGTGAGCTGCAGAGGCTGCTGTTGAGTCAGCACTCCCCAGTGAGAGCTGGGTGCTCCCCCTTCTCCCCAGCTGCTCACACAGCTCCTGGTACCCCTCAGCCAGGTCTTGCTGGCTCTGTGGTTGTAGTTCTGCTTGTCTCTGGGCAGTGGGGAGCTTATCAGAGAAGGATCCTTTTAGGGTCTCTCTCTCCCTGCTCCAGCACAGGCTGGGCTCAGACAGAGGAACTTCCCTGCTTTGTAACGCTTCCGGATCCTTTTGTTTCTTCTGTTTCAACCCCCTTTAATTTCCTGCTGTGCCCTTGCCCCAGCTGATGGGAACCCTGGTGTTCTCCAAGCTGTTGATCAGCCTCCTTTCCCAGCAGTCCCCACTGGCTTGCTTCCCACAGGGCTCCTTCTCCAGGTCTTTCAGAGTAACTTCCCATGTTCACAGGTATTTGGTACCACACCAGCTACTTCCTTCCTGTGGGGAGCCTGGATTACCCCCCGCCCTTTCAAGTAGAGGAGCTTCAAAGAGTTCCTAATTTCTTTCATTCATCTGCTCCTCTTTGTTCCCCCAGAAGACGTGCGTCTGCTGCTCTCAGAGAACCAGAAGCACCTGCCCTTGGAGGAGCAGCTCAAGATCTTGCTGGAGAGGCTCGATGAGGTCAACGCCAGCAAGCAGAGCATAGGACGGTCCCGCAGGGCCAAGATGATCAAGAAGGAGATCACGGTGCTGCGGAGGAAGCTGGCTCACCCCAGGGACCTGGGCAGGGACGGGCTGGAGAGACACAGCTCCTCTGCCAGGGGAGTCCTGCAGTCACACAACCCCTGCGAGAAGGACCTGCAGACAGACAGTGCTGCCGAGGAGAGCAGTAGCCAGGAGACTGGAAAAGGTACTGGTCCCTCCAGAATACTGGTTTTTTCCCCTCCAGAATACTGCCAGTTTGGCCACCACGTGCTCTGGGGGCAGGAGGGCAGCTCCCCACACACGCCTCACACTTCACTATTCCTCAGGAGCAGGGCAGGTGGCCTCTTGGGGGGCAGCCTCTTATCTCCTGCTCCCCAACAGAGATCCCTCATTGCCTGTGCTGTCTCTTGTAGGGGTGGGTGCACCTCCCCAGGGTCCCTCCTGGCATGTCCATCTGAGGATGGTGACCCACTGGGTATTCCCTAGGCGAGCAGGGGGATTGGCAGCCAAAGGAGGCCACCTCCTGTGCCTGGAACAGCCCCAGCCTGGTGTGCACGTGCCTCTGGGGAGGGTTGTCAGGTCGCTGGTGTTCACAGCTGCAGGTCACTGGGTGAGCTCCCCTCCCCTGCGGCCGAGGAACTGGGACCAAGAGTCCCAGCTGTGTGATGTGGGGCGTGAGATGGAATGTTTCCTCCTGCCAGCTCTGCCACGCTGCCCGGTTTCTCTAGGGGCATTACAGAGCAGGCTTGCTTCCTATTCTTGACTAACATCTCTGTGAGGTTGCTGCTGGGGAGAAAGGAGGGCATCCCTGGCTGGTGGAGTGTTCTTTGATGTCCCCTCCAGCTTTTGCTGGGTAATATAACCCACGGCAAAGCTCAGGTTGGAGCATCTTGCAGGATAACATTCCCAAGAAGTGAAGCTGTTCCTTGATGCCCCTGCCATGAAGTCCCTGCCAGGTCCCCCAGGCTGCAGCTGACACCTTCTCCTCCTCCCTCTTCCAGGTCTGGGTCCCAATTCTTCTTCCACTCCAGCCCACGAAGTCGGCAGGAGAACCTCAGTGCTCTTCTCCAAGAAGAACCCTAAAACCGCAGGTCCTCCAAAACGTCCCGGACGGCCCCCCAAGAACCGTGACAGCCAGATCACCCCGGGGCACGGGAACAGCCCCATCGGGCCCCCCCAGCTCCCCATCATGGGCTCCTCCCAGCGGCAGCGCAAGCGAGGGCGAAGCCCCCGCCCCAGCTCCAGCTCCGACAGCGACAGCGACAAATCCACCGAGGACGCCCCCATGGGTGGGTGCAGCCGCTGCCCCCGCACAGCCGGGTGGGCCTGATGGGGTCCCCCATGGTGGTGACGTTGTCCTGGTTGGGGTGTCTTTGCAGACCTGCCAGCCAACGGTTTCAGCAGCGGGAACCAGCCGGTGAAGAAGAGCTTCCTGGTGTACCGCAACGACTGCAACCTGCCCCGCAGCAGCTCCGACTCCGAGTCCAGCAGCAGCAGCAGCAGCAGCGCCGCCTCAGATCGCACCAGGTACCAGCTGTCATGGCACCAGAGCTGCCCAGGGTGGTGCCTGTTTGGTGGTACCCATCTCCTTCACCCTCCCGGGGCCCAGCTGCTCTTGGTTTACCCCAGAAAGGTGTGGGGGTTGTGAATGTAGGACCTAAAATGGTGAGTGTGCAGCAAAGGGCTGGAGGGAGCATGAGCTGGGGAGTTCTCTCCTGGCACAGCAGCTGCTCTGGCAGTGGTCCTCCCAGGACTAGATCAGATCAGTGCCCATCTGCTGGGGCTTCCCAGGTAGAACCAGGTGAGGTGAGGGTCTGGCTGGTGCCCCAGCAGAAGCACCATCCCACTGTCCTTCCTGGTACCCCTGCCCAGCTGAAGCTCGCGGTTGGTGCCCACGAGCCCTGGTGCCCACCAAGTGGTTTCTGGAAGCTTAACGTGGCTCCTCCTCGCTCTCTCCGTAGCACAACACCCTCCAAGCAGGGCAGAGGGAAACCCTCCTTCTCCCGAGTGAACTTCCCAGAGGACAGCAGCGAGGACACCTCGGGGACGGAGAACGAGTCCTACTCCGTGGGCACGGGGCGAGGCGTGGGGCACGGCAGTAAGTGTGGTGGCTGTGCAGGGGTGCAGCTGCCTGGGTGGGACACATCTGACACCACCTTCTCCCCTCTCCAGTGGTGCGCAAGGGCATGGGCCGTGGTGCTGGGTGGCTGTCTGAGGACGAGGACTCCTCCCTGGATGCCCTGGACCTGGTGTGGGCCAAGTGCCGGGGCTACCCCTCATACCCAGCGCTGGTAAGTACCATCACCCACTGGTGGGGCTTCCAAAATCCTCATCCCCATCCCAAATCCTCATCCCCATCTCCACTTGCGTGCTCCCACCCACCTGGGCCCCCCCCTTCTCATCCCTCCCCCTGCTCTCCGGGCAGATCATCGACCCCAAGATGCCTCGGGAAGGCATGTTCCACCACGGTGTCCCCATCCCCGTGCCCCCCATGGAGGTGCTGAAGCTGGGGGAGCAGATGACTCAGGAAGCACGCGAGCACCTCTACCTTGTCCTCTTCTTCGACAACAAGCGCACTTGGTAAGGCCGGGGCGCCCCCCGGGGGCTCTGGGAGTGGGGGGGGGTTGTCTGGGAGACGATTGTCACCCTCAAACGAGGCGGCCCCGCGTTCCCCGCAGGCAGTGGCTGCCGCGGACGAAGCTGGTGCCGCTGGGGGTGAACCAGGACCTGGACAAGGAGAAGATGCTGGAGGGCCGCAAGTCCAACATCCGCAAGTCGGTGCAGATCGCCTACCACCGAGCCATGCAGCACCGCAACNGCGCCGCCGCCGGCCCCGCGCTCGGACGTTGTTTGTATTTATTTTGAAGGAAGAAACAAAGAAATCTATTGATTCTTAGGAAAAATAAAAAGCTCCGCTGCGGAGCCGCGGGCGCCGCTGGGCCGCGCTTCCGGGGCAGGGCGGAAGTTGGGCTAGAGCGTCGCCGGTCGGAGGGGAACTCTATGGTTGCGGGGCCGGGAGCACCTGGAGCGGGGCCCGGTCTGAGGTTGTGGGGTACCCGGGGGTTGCGGAGTGGGGCCGGTGATACTGCGGAGGGAGATTCGGGGAGCTGGGTGGGGGCAGGCGGTGCTTGACCCCGCCGCGTCGGTGGTTGGGGGTCCGCGGTCGACCCCCATGAAGCTGCGGGACACCCCCTCGGCCTGCCCGGCCCTCTGGCGTTCCCTGCGCTGCCCGCCCGCCGAGCTGCGCCTGGACCTGGTGCTGTCTTCGGGCCAGACGTTCCGGTGAGCCAAACCGGGGGTGTCTCGGCCCCGCCACCACCCAGCCCGGTGGGGTCAGGCCCGGCCCCGACACCCCCGTGTGCGGCAGGTGGTGGGAGAGCAGCCCCGGGGCCTGGACGGGGGTGCTGGGGGGGCGCGTCTGGACGCTGAGGCAGGAGCGGGACCGCCTCTGGTACACGGTGTACGGCGAGGAGGAGGAGGAGGAGGACGGGCACACCGGCGAGGAGGTGAAGCCAGACGGTGCCGAGACAGACCAGATACTCCGCGACTACTTCCAGCTGGACGTGGGGCTGCCGGCCCTGTACCGAGCCTGGGCTGCAGCCGACCCCCTCTTCGCCAAGGTGTCCAAGGACTTCCCAGGTGAGGTATCCCCGGGGTCCCTGGAGTCCTGCCGTGGCACCCACCCACCACCCCTCACCTCATCCCCCCCGGCAGGCGTGCGGGTGCTGCGGCAGGACCCCGTCGAGTGCCTCCTCTCCTTCATCTGCACCTCCAACAACCACATCTCCCGCATCACCGCCATGATCGAGCGCCTGTGCCAGGCCTTTGGTCGCCGTCTCTGCCACCTCGACGCCCGGGCCCTCCACGCCTTCCCCTCCCTCTCAGCCCTCACAGGTCCTCCATCACCCCGTTCCTTCACTTACTACCCCACCACCAGTGCCCACCTACATCCCCTCGTTGTCCCCTCGCAGGTGCTGATGCCGAGGCCCGGCTGCGGGCGCTGGGCTTTGGTTACCGTGCCAAGTTTGTCAGTGGCACAGCACGAGCCATCGCCGAGGGGCTGGGCACCGAGGGGCTGTGCCAGCTGCGTGCCGTGCCCTACCCTGAGGCCAGGAGGGTGCTGTGCGCCCTGCCCGGCGTGGGTGCCAAGGTGGGTGCCTGGGGCAGGGCTGGGGAGTGGATCCTGGTGGCAGGGGCTGACGGTGGTGCCCGGTGGCAGGTCGCCGACTGCGTGTGCTTGATGTCCCTGGACAAGGCGGAGGCGGTGCCCGTGGACACCCACGTCTGGCGCATCGCGCGGCAGCGCTACGGGGCCGTGCTGGGGGGGGGCAAGAGCCTGACCCCCCGGGCACACCAGGAGATCGGTGAGGGCAGGTGATGTGGGACCCCCCTGGCACAGAGATGGTGCCCCCCAGAGCTGGTGCTCACCCTCTCTCTGCAGGAGACTTCTTCCGGGGGCTGTGGGGCCCCCGTGCTGGATGGGCACAGGCGGTGAGTACCCCCCCCTAGGAGCTCAGCTCTCACCCCCCACCCCAGCTGTGCCCACCTCACCATCTCTCCCCACACCAGGTTCTCTTCTGCGCCGACCTCCGCAAGGGCCAGGAGACAACCCGTAGCCGGGATCGGGCCCGTGGGGGCCAAAGCCAGGACAGCTGTGGGAACGGGCACCCCTAGGGACCCCCCAGAAGGGACAGAGCTCCTCTCAGGGGGGGTCACTGCACCTCCTGCCAGCCTGGGCTGCACAGAGGTGCCAGTCTCCTGCCCACTATATGCTGGGGGAGCTGCTGCCCTGTGCAGTGAGGCTGGAGGGGGGGTCAGGGCTGTGCCCAGCACCCCCTCCCCAGGGCAGAGCCGAGCAGTGTTGGCCACTTGCCTTTATTACAAGCAATAAAATAGAAACATCCATTTGGAAAATTCTCCTTGAACATGCTGGGTGTTGTGGAGGGGAGGGGTTGGGGCAGTGCTGTGCCAGGGCAGGTGTGAGGGGTTAGGGAGGGGGGTGTGGGAGGGGGCCCAGGACACAGCCCTGAGCTGGTTGGGGGTCTCCAGGGGCTGCCCCTACCCCTGTGCAGAGCTCTGCTGGGAGCCTGTGGTGGGGACAGCCCCCAACACCCCGGGGTGCACAGGGCAGGGTGCCCCTGCACCCCCTCCCCTGCTCCAGCACTGCAGTGCCCCCATCCCCACGCTGTGCCCACGGGAGGCCTGGGACCCCCGGCCCCTCCCTGAGCCCCCCAGGATGCGTCGATTGGGGGTCGTGCTCAGTCTGGTGAGAGGTGCTGAGCTCTGCTCGTGGGCGAGCACCCACAGCCTGACCCTGTGGGGAGGAGCAAGGTAAGAGCCTGGTGGCAACCCCGGGGGGTGCAGGACAGGGATGGGGGGCTCGGGGCTGGCTCACTGTTGCTCGTGCCCCCCACAAGCCGCTCTCCAGGGCTGGTGGGAGTCGTCTGCCCAGGGCCCTCCTGGCTGGTTCCCAGCTGCAGTTTCCTCATGTGTCTCACCACCGCCGTGGCGTTGAAGGCTTGCTGCTGACCCACAGCACCATCACCTGGTGTGGGGGGCCTGGGGGGCCCCCAAACCCCCCGGCACCCTGTGCTCACCTTCCACTTGCTTTTTGCGAAGTTCTTCTGGATCTGCTCGCTCACTGACTGGTGGATGTTCTTGTCCAGGGCTGTGTCCCCAGCAATCCTGGGGTGGGAAGGGGATCAGCAGGGTCCCCACGGCTGCCATGGGGTGATCTAGGGTGGGAGCAGTGGGATGACCCTCCCCCTTACCAGGGATGCTGCAGGGCCTGCTCGCAGGTGAAGCGCTTGCCGGGGTCCTTCTCCATCAGGTGCTGGATGAAGTCCTTGGCTGGGAAGAAGCACAGAAGAGCCGTGAGCACCTGCACCCACCACTGCCAACCCCAGGACCACCACCAGGCCTCCCAGCCTCCACCACCCCAGTGCTCCCAGCTCACCTGAGTCTGAAATGTCATCCCAGTAGGGTGAGTCAAACTCATACTCAGCCCTCAGGATCTGCTCGAAGAGCTTGGCATCGTTCTCGTCGTAGAAAGGTGGGTAACCACAGAGCCTGGGGAGGTGGTGGGGAAGGGGATGCTGGCCCTGGGTGGTCCCGGGGATGGGAAGCTCATGGAAGGGAGGGGAGTGGGAAGGGGGGTACGTACAGGATGTAGGCGATGACCCCAATGGACCAGCAATCCACCGCCTTGCTGTAGGGCTTCTGCGCCAGCACCTCAGGGGCTTGTGGGGGGACAGCAGGGGTGAGAAGGGACCCCAACCCCAGGGGAGACCCCAACTCCACACCCGGGGTGGTGTCAGATGCTCACCTACGTATCCAGGGGTGCCACAGGCCGTGGACATGACGCTGCCACAACCCTCGATCTTGGACAGCCCAAAATCACTGATCATGATCTTGGAGTCCTCCTCCAGGCTGTAATAGAGCAGGTTCTCGGGCTGCGGGGAGGGGGGGTCAGGGAGGGGTGGCACCAGGGTCCCCACCACTGTGTGTGTGTCCCACCACTCACCTTGAGGTCACGGTGGACAATGCCCATGTCGTGCAGGTACTTGACGGCGTCGAGGATCTGCCGGATCAGTGCGCTGGCGTCCCGCTCGGTGTAGAAACCCTTCTCCACGATACGGTCAAAGAGCTCCCCCCCCGAGACCCTACAGGGATGGGCACAGCTCGGCACAGCCCCCCCGGACCTCCCCAGACCCCCCCGGACCCCCACGATGTCACTCACAGCTGCATGATGAGGTAGAGGTGAGTGCCGCTCTCGTAGATATCGTCCAAGGCCACAATGTTGGGGTGCTTGATCCTGTGGGGAGGAGGCACGAGGAGTGAGGGGGCTCCCACCCCAGCCCCCACCAGCCAGGGGAGCAGCCAGACGGCCCCGTGGGGCATCACGAGGTGCCAGCTATTTCGGGCACAGCCGATAAAGTGCCAGGCATGGGTGCTGAGGGGGGGATGCTGAGCAGGACAGCCCCTACTTGTGGAGGACGGCGATCTCGTTCTCGATGCTGGTCTCCTTCCCCTCCAGAGCTTTCTTGGTGATGCACTTGATGGCCACCAGCTTCCGTGTCGCCTTCTCCTCTGCCAGGACCACCTCGGAGAAGGCCCCACTAGGGAGTAGGGGGGTTAGGGGTGAGCAGGGCAGGGGTGGCCACTCTGGAGCCAACGCTGCTGTGGCACCATTGCCATGGTGACAGGCAGAAAGTCCAGCTATTTATAGGAGAAAAGCCACGGGACAGCCCCACATGGGCCCTGCCAGGGCTGGACTGTGCCTGGCATCTCCCACCCAGGCTGCACCGTCCCCTTATCGGGCAGGACAACACCGTGATGCCAGGACCAGGGGGGATTTTGCCAACCCTGGTGCCACCACCACCCAGTGGAGCCATCCTGGGCAGCACTCACAGCCCCCCTGGGCCCTAAGCCTTGCTGTAATTAACCCACTAATCCCTTCCTAAGATCCTTACCTCCTTGGCCACCACCCACTCGTGGTGCCCACCCCTCTGCCAGGTGCTGGTGGGCACCACGAGTGGGTTAGGACCCCACACCCACCCCCAAAAACTCTGCCACTCACGTGCCCAGGACCTCTCTGAAGTCGTAGATGCCACGAATATCCTCGGTCCTCTTCTTCCAGCTGGGCCCATCTTGCCCCAGCGGCATCGTGGCTTGTGGGGCGTGGGGGGGCCACCCACTCCCACCTGTGACACGAGTGGGGGGGGGGTGGAGAAACACGCTTGGGGGGTGCCCCTCCCGG
>VYZX01019688.1:10793-21675 GCA_013401335.1 Brachypteracias leptosomus | reverse complement strand
GTAGACACGAGTGGGTCCCTGAGGTAGGTGTGAGTGGGGGTCTTGGGGACACGAGTGGGTCCCCGAGGTAGATTCAAGAGTGGGGAGAGCTTGGGGACTCTAGGGACATGTTTTGGGGGGTCTCAAAGCCGTAAGTGGGTCCCTTGGGTAGACACGAGTGGGTGCCTTGGGGACACAGCCCTGGCACTGCCCTCCCCCAGCCCTGGCGTGACCCCCCCACCCACATCCTGCCCCACAGTGCCACCGAGGCCACCACACCACTGCCTGTACCACGCTGCCTTTATTGCCTGTCACTGGTACAAGGAAAGCCCGGTCACTCCCTCCCCTTCCCCACCCCACCAGCCCCTTCCCCTCCTCACACCCCCCTCCCCATGGGTGTTGGGATCCCCCCGGGACCGTAGAGGGGACCAGGGACCGTGGGAGCTGCAGCACAGCAGCCACCACATCCCTGTGTCCTCCCCCGCGGTGCCCCGGCTGATGTCACCCTCCCAGAATAACAGGGGGAGGTGGGAGTGGAAGCCGATGGTGGCCAGGCCCAGGAGGAACCCCCCCAGACCTCCGTGGGGTCCCCAGATCGGGGCGGTGACAGGGCCATGGGGGGTGGGACAGCAGCCAGGACCCGTCACCCGGATGGGGAGGCTGTGCCCCCTCTGCCCCCTAGAAGCACAGCCACCACTCCTGGGTGCCGAGGTCCACGCGGGGTGGGGGGGGTTCCTCAGCCCCCCCACTACCCATCCAGCAGCTTGAGGATGCTCTCTCTCTCTTTGAGGGTCTTCCAGGCCTGGTCCTTCTCCTTCTTGGTGGGCGTGCGCTTCTTCTGCCGGGCGGCCATGATCTTGCGGAAGGCGTCCATCCCCTCGTTGTCGGCCATGCGGACGCGCTGCCGCAGCTCCTGCCGGTGCAGCTCCTCCTTGGCCAGCCTGGGGGTGATGACAGGGGTGTGGGTAAGTCCCTGCAGGGCAGCCCCCTCCCCACACCCCGTCCCTGCCCGCTCTCACCGCAGCAGCTCGTGTTTCTTGGCCCGGTTGTGGGCGCTCAGGGCCTTCAGCTCCGCCTGCCTCTTGCGCAGCTCGGCCAGCACCTCGTCCTCAGAGTCCTCGGCTGGCCTGTCCTCTGACTCCAGCAAGCCCTGGGCCACCAGCTCCTCCTTGATCCGCCCCTCCAGAGACTTGGTGTGGGGGACGCTGCCGGGATGGAGAGCGGCTGCTGCCCACCACGTGCCCTTTGCTCCTCACCACGTGCCCTTTGCTCCCCACCACTCGCTGGGGCACGTTGGGTGTCTCCAAGCCCCGTTCCCACCTCAGCTGCTCACCTGAAGGGCTTGTTCTGGCTGCGGGGAGACGTTCCAGCACCATCAGCTCCTGAGTCCTTGCCGGTGATCTCAGGGATGGGGGAGTCCTCGACGGGGGAGATGATGTTCTCCTAGTGATGGAGCAGGAGGAAAGTTGCTGTGCTGTGCCGTGGTGGGGCTGTCCCACCCAGCACGGCCCCACCAAGCCCCCTCACCTCCACGAGGGCCTGCAGGAGACGTTGTGTGAGGGGCCCGAAGGGACAACCATCCTCTGGTTGCTCATGTTGGGCCTCCGACTTCTTCAGCAGGGCATCGACGTCTGTAAGGAAGCAGGAGAAGGAACAGAATGACCCCAAACACACAAAGGTGAGCAGCAGGGCAGGGCAGCCTCTACCCCAGGGGTGTGGGGTGAGGGCGCAGGGGCTCACAGCCCCTCTGGGCAAGGGCAAGGAGGGGACAGGGGCACCTTTGGTGTCCAGCTCGGTCAGCGGCCCCAGGACACCTTTCTTCTTGTCAGCAGCTGCTGCTGCCCGGGCTCCGTCCTTCTGCTCCTCCAGCAGGTCCTCCTGGGCCCAGCGCTGGGAGTAGTGCTTCCCCAGGGGGGGGATCTGCAAGGGGAGGGCTCAGCACCCGGCCAGGAATACTTGTCGTGAGGTGTGGGAGGGCACAGGGAGGGAGGGGAGGGGACAGGTGAGAGAGGTGCTTCGGGGTTGTTCACCTTGTAATGCTCAGCCTCATCCTCCGGCGGCTTGAGCAGCTCCTCCAGGACTCTGACCTCCTCGTTGGTGAGATCGGCGCAGTACGGCTCCACCGACGCCCAGAACCTGTGAGGATGGATGGAGAGCTGCAGGGCAGCCCTGACACGTACCCTCCTCCCCTTGCCCTGGCTGCAAGAAGGGAGACGAGTGACCCCAGTGCTCCCCAACACCCACGCACCTGTTGGGAGCATCGTTTTTGGGGATGCGGGGCACGTCGATGGGGTCATCCTGGAACTCGTATTCCTGGATCTTGGGCTGCAGGTTCTTAGACTTAGGCCGGCCAGGGCCAGGCCCGGTCCCGTGGCCTCCTTTGCCCTCCAGCTTCTGCTTCTTGGGCTTCCCGTGTTTGACAGAGGTGCCCACATCGTGGTCCTTGCTCAGCTTCAGGAACCGCCGGTCGCCCTTCTTGTCCTGCCAGTCGGTCAGGATCTGGAAGGGAGCGGTGACCCGTTGGGTCCTGCACCCAGGGGCAGGGAGGGAGCAGGACGAGGGGCCAGGCCGGGGTCCCACACCTGTGTCTCAGCCTCCAGGACCCGAAGGCGGCGGCTGGCGGAGGAGAGCAGCGTCTCCAGCTCCAGCTGCAGCGTGTCCAGCTCCTCGATGCCGATGCCGTCGTCCTCGGAGCGGGCCAGCACGGCCGTGTACCGGGGGCACACCTTCACGTGGTCCACCGACTTGAAGTCGTGGAACTGCAGCGGGCAGTCCTTCAGCTCGCTCATGGCGGCGGGCACCGGGCACCGGGAGGGCTGCGGGGGAACCGGTGGGGCACCGGGAGGGCTACGGGGAAACCGGGGTGATGTGGGGGAAGCTCTGAGGGAAGGGAACGGAGTGGGGCGCTAAGGGGAGCCGGGAGGCATTGGGGCGCTGAGGGGANGGTAGGGCGGGGGGGCAGCGAGCCGGGGGAGCGGCGGGCGGGGATAGGGGGGACGCGGGTGCAGGGGTCTTCGGGTGGCAGTGGGGTGAGCAGGGCCGGGAGGCGGCGGGGCGGGTCCGAGGGGGACCAGCGGCGGGGCCCGGTGCCGGTACCGGGCTGACGCCGCCGTGTCTCCGCAGACCGCCACGCTGCGCCCGTACCTGAACGCGGTGCGCGCCACGCTGCAGGCCGCGCTGTGCCTGGAGAACTTCTCCTCGCAAGTGGTGGAGCGGCACAACAAGCCCGAGGTGGAAGTGAGGTACGGGGGGGGGCGCCGGTGGGTCCCTGCTCCAGCCGGTGCTGGGCCTGGGGGCCACTGAGGCCAGGCTGGGAGAGTTGGGGTTGGTCAGTCCGGAGACGAAAAGGCTCCGGGGAGACCTTATTGTGGCCTTCTAGTGCTTAAAGGGGGTCTGTAAGATGGGGACAGTCTTTAGCAGGGCCTGTTTTGACAGGACGAGGGGTGATGGTGTTAAACAAAAAGAGGGAGATTTAGGCAAGATGTAAGGAAGTAATTTTTTATGCTGAGGGTGGTGAGACACTGTCTGAGGTTGCCCAGAGAGGTGCTGGAGGCCCCATCCTTGGAAACATTCAAGGTTGGGTTGGATGGGGCTCTGAGCAACCTGTTCTAGTTGCAGATGTCCCTGCTCACTGAAGGGGGTTGGATTAGAGGGTCTTTAAATGCCTCCATGGTTCTGCCTTGGGGATGGACATCTACAGGAGGCAGAGACCATGGAGGCTAAACCTCCATGTCTCTGATCCCTGTGTCTCCTCACCTGTGTGCTCCCCATGCCCATTTCTGGTCAGTAAATGCTCCCCCCCTGAGCTTTCCCTGCCTCCCTCTGCCCGCAGGAGCAGCAAGGAGCTGCTGTTGCAGCCAGTGATCATCAGCAGGAACGAGAAGGAGAAGGTCCTCATCGAGGGCTCCATCAACTCCGTGCGCGTCAGCATCGCCGTGAAGCAGGTGAGGGGGGGAGCAGGGAGGGGCTGGTGGGGCAGGGCTGGCGTGGGGGAGGCCTCACTTCCCTCTCCTCTCCCCAGGCTGATGAGATTGAGAAGATCCTGTGCCACAAATTCATGCGCTTCATGATGATGAGGGCCGAGAACTTCTTCATCCTGCGCAGGAAGCCTGTGGAGGTGAGGGGGCAAGGAGGGGGCACAGCAGCTCCTGGCACTGGGGGTGCTCCAGTGTGGAACTGGGATGTGAGGTGACCTGGATGCTGATCCCTAGGGTGCCTCTCTCTTCCCTATAGGGCTACGACATCAGCTTCTTGATCACGAACTTCCACACGGAGCAGATGTACAAGCACAAGCTGGTGGACTTTGTCATCCACTTCATGGAGGAGATCGACAAGGAGATCAGCGAGATGAAGCTCTCTGTCAACGCCAGGGCCCGCATCGTGGCAGAGGAGTTCCTCAAGAATGTGAGGCTCTCAACCAGGGCGAGAGATGTCCCTGCTGGTGTAGGGAGGTTGGACGAGATGACCTTTAGAGGTCCCATCCAGCCTGAAACATTCTATGAGGCGGGGCCCTTATTTTGGGAGCAGGTTGTGGTGCTCCAAGCAGTGTGTCCCTCGTGCTGTGTCCCATCTGGGGGGTGATGGTGATGGGGGAACCTCCTGGGGACAGGGGGAGGATGTCCAGGGGTGCTTGTAGCCCTTGTCCTCATGAAGGGGGTGGGCAGCAGCCGTGGGGGACGTGCCGCAATGGGATGGGCAGTGCCCGGGTGAGGTGGCAGAAGAAGCTGAGCTGTGGATCTCCACGAGCAGCAGCCACCCTGGGGCTGGAGGAGCTCAGGGACTGACAACCGTGTGTCTTCTCCTCTTGCCTTCCAGTTTTAGGCCGTGGTGCAGGACTCCGTGGCTCCCCGACGCTTGTGCCCGCCGGGCACCGTGCCTGTGCCCGCTCCCGCTGCCCCCCCCCGCGGGTGGCCGGGCCCCAGCTGCCCCTCGCCGGGCCGGGAGCAGCCCCCGCTTGTGGCTCAGCGGCCCCGGTCGTTGCCGCTGTCTCGTCTCGTTTTTTTTAAACGGTCTCGTTTGCTGTAACCGCCGCCTCCGCCTCGTCCCTCCCGCCGCACCGGGGAGGGGTAGGCGGGGTCTGACGGGAGGGGGCGGGGCTTGGGGCGGTGCCGTGGCAACGGCAAACAGAGGGGGCGGCCCCGACGGTGCGGGCAGGGCAGGGAAGGGTTTGAAGGGAGGCTGGGAAGCACCAAGAGGGTTTGGGAAGTCGGGGTGTGGAGCACAAAAGGGGGGGCGCTGGGAGGTTTGAGTGGGAGACTGGGGGTGTGGTGTTTGTGGCACTTTGGGGCAGTGTGGTGGCTGGGCCCGGGGTTCTGCCAGTGCTGCTGGGGTTTTGGGGGCTGCACCTTATGCCAGACCCCCACCTCTGACCCCACTTGGTGCCTGGAGGAGGCAGAGCCACCCGCAGGTCCCCTTGCCCCCCAGGCTGCTGTGGGACAGTGCTACAGGACCAGAAGCACCACAGGCACACAGCCCCCACCTGCCAAGCTGGAGGGGCTGCTGTTGGAGCAGGAGAAGCCCCAGTGGTGCCCTTGGCTGCCAAGCTGGGGACAAGGGCACGGGCATGAGGCTTGGCAGGTTGGTGAACACCATGTCAGGGACCTCCGGTGCTGTCAAGCAGGGACAGGCAGGTAGGAACCTTCCCCCCTCCCTGCCCAACTCTGGGGCTGGGGACACGGGGACAGGGGCTCAGCCAGGGTTGTCCTCACAGGGCAGGTGCCACCTGCCACTGCTGGGCACTGCCACCACCCCTCGCTCAACCCTGAGCTGCTGAGGAAGGCCAGGCTGCGTGTGGAGAGGGCCATCAAGGTGAGGGACATGATTTCACCCCCCCACAACATGCCATGCTCGGCTCGGGGGTGAGAGCAAAGCTGGAGGGAGCAGGGATGGGGCCAGCTGAGCTCTCAGACCCCTCCCCAGGAGAAGAAGATCTTCACGGTGCAGGGGCCCTACCCCATCATCCGCCGCTTGCTGCGGGCACGGGGCTGGGTGGAGAAGAAGTTCTCTGGCACGGGCAGGGCAGGAGGCTGGGCACGTGGCAGGCAGGAGAAGCAGAAGGAGGACAAGGAGGGATGTGATGGTGGTGATGGTGCTGAGCAAGGGGAGGTGGTGCCAGACCCATGCTCTTCCCCATGGCCATCTGAAGAGGAGGGAGAGCTGCGAGATGAGGACCACGATGACATCCATGACCTCATGGTTAGCAGAGAGAGCAGGGGCTGAGCCCTGCCACAGGTGAGGGTGGGCTGGTTGCCCCGTGCTTCACCCTGACCCCTCATCCCCCAGTCTCGCCTGGTGCAGGACCAGGTGCCCAACTTCATCTGGACCAACCACGGCAGCGCCGTTGACCGCTGGCTGCTGCAGCAGGACCAGGTCCTCAACCACTACACCCGCGTGGGTGCCTTCGCCACCAAGGTGGGAGTCTGGAACCCCCCAGGGTGTGTGTGGGGGATACACGATGGGGTGGAGGGTCTCCAGCAGGGGCTGCCACCCTTCTCCAAACAGGAGGGGCTGTGCCTCAACCTGCGGAACCTGCCCTGGTTTGACCAAGCTGACCCAAACGCCTTCTTCCCCCGGTGCTACCGGCTTGGGGCCAAGGATGAGCGGCAAGACTTCATCGGTGAGCTCAGGGCCAGTGCCACCCCCCATCCCCAGGACCATTGTGTCCTCCTGTCCCTCTGTGTCCCATGTAAGACCGGGGGGGGACGGTGCCCCCCTTTGCAGAGGATTTCCACCTGACAGCAGCTCGTAGCCTGCTCAAGATGGCTCTGGAGAGGGCTGAGGATGGTCCAGTGGGGATGGAGCAGCCCCTGAAATCTGGTGAGGGGCCAGGTGAGCGTGTGGAGCTGGGCCTGGGAGGAGGGGACGTGTCCCAGGACCCCCCACTCTTCCCACGAGCCCACCTTATGGGTGCTCTATCCCCCCCCTGCCCATCCCCATGCACCCAAATCCACCCATCCCACGTTCCCCAGGAGCCACATCCCTCACCCTATGCCCCCACCCCAGCAGGGCCAGGGCCCCCCCTGCCTCTCCAGCTGGTGGAGGAGGCCCTGCAGGTCTGCGGGCAGCACCTGGGCAGCCTGGGGCACCAGGACATCGATGGCAACCCTTCATCCCCCTACATGACCAGCAGCAACTGGGAGCGGTTCCTGCACGGCTACTACCGCGTGGTGCAGTGAGTGCCCAGGGGGACGGGGGGGACACTGTGGTGGGACCCCTGCTGAGCCCTCCGCATCCCCCCACAGTGAAGGGGCCAGGCTGGCACTGAGTGAGGGGCAGCAGGAGCAGTGCCAGGCCCTGCTGCGACGCCTGGCAGAGCAGCTGCCCCAGCTTGGCATGGAGGGCACCCACAACATCTGGGTCCTCAAGCCCGGCGCCCAGTCCCGTGGCAGAGGTAAGGTTGGGGTAAGAAAAAGGGGGGCGTGGGGTCCCCACAGAGGAGGGTTCCCACCACCCCTGTGTCCCCAGGCATCGTCTGCACGGCGCGGCTGGAGGAGGTGCTGCAGCTGGCGGGGGGCTGCATGGCACCCCTGGCACGGGCGGGCAAGTGGGTGGTGCAGAAGTACGTGGAGAGGCCGCTGCTGATCTTTGGCACCAAATTCGACGTCCGCCAATGGTTCCTGGTGACCGACTGGCACCCCCTCACCATCTGGTTCTACCAGGACAGCTACCTGCGCTTCTGCTCCCAGCCCTTCTCCCTGAGCCACCTGGACCCGTGAGTGCCCCCCAACCTCAACACCCCCCACCCCAGCAACCTGGCACCCCCCTGACCCACCCCTCTCCCCGCCTCAGCGCCCGGCACCTCTGCAACGTCTCCATCCAGAAGTGGTTCAGGCCAGGGCAGAACCAGCACCCTCAGCTGCCCCCCGACCACATCTGGTCCTGCCGCCAGCTCCAGGCATACCTGGCACAGGTGGGGCGGGCGGGTGCCTGGCACCAGGTGATGGTGCCCGGCATGAAGGCGGCGGTGGTGGGTGCCCTGCGCAGCGCCCAGGACCTGGTGGGATCCCGCAAGGGCAGCTTCGAGCTCTACGGGGCTGACTTTCTCTTTGGGGAGGATTGTCAGCCCTGGCTGCTGGAGATCAATGCCAGCCCCACCATGGCACCCTCCTCAGCGGTGACCAGGCGGCTGTGTGCCAGGGTCCAGAGGGACACCCTGCGGGTGGTCATCGACCACAGGGACAACCCCGCCTGCTCCACTGGTGCCTTCGAGCTCATCTACAAGGAGGTGAGTTGTGGGGGGGCTGTGGGGCAGGCACCTCCTGGCACCTCAAGCCCCTCACTCCTCACCGTGTGCCCCCACAGGCAGCTGTGCCCATGCCCCTGGCCGTGGGGCTGAAGCTGGTGGTGAAAGGCTGCTCACTGAGGAAGCGCCAGCTGGCACAGCACCGATGCCAGGGCAAGCGCCCCACTGCTGCCCCACTGCCCCCTGTGCCCCCCAGAGCCATCCAGGTCACCCAGCTGGGACCACTGCAGGGCAAGGGGGCTCCTCGGGGGTGTTGGAACCGCCACTGCCCCCCCAGTTCAGCCCCTCCAAATCCCCCACGTTGCTGTGCTGGGAACCAGGAGCTGCCCCCGCTCAGGCGCCAGCCCCACACAGCTCTGCCCCAGCTTGGTGGCCGTTCCCTACCCAGAGCACCCGTCCTGCCACCCCGGAGAGCCCCCAACAGCTCCAGGGGACCCCCAGGCCAGCTGCCCTCCTTGCCTAGGCTGGCACCCAGCACCCGTACCCTAAAGCCACTGAGCCCCGTTGTGGGGAGGCCGCATAAGGCAGTTCCTAGGGGTGCACAGAAGAGCTGTGGCACTGGAGGGCACCAAGGTGGCAGCACCCTGCCCGTCCTGTCTGGGGCAGCAGAGTGGCACCAGATACCAGTGCTGGGGGTGGGCATTCAGCCCACGCATCGTGGGGGCTGCAAAACATGTTTGTGACAGGGAGCCTGGCTCTGTCCCTCTGTGTGCAGGAGGTCCTGGGCATCGCCAGGGCTAGGGACAGGGATTGAGGCTGTCGGGCAGGAAAAAACCCTCCTGGTCACACCTGTGACAGGGCACGGGGTCGGGCATGGGGGTGGTGGCAGGGCTGTGGTCACTGGTTCTGCCTGGGGGGGCTGGTGTCCCCAATAATGCCATGGGGATAGGGAGGGACGCATCTTGTGTGTGCCAAGAAAAGAAGCAGGCGCTGAGCCACTCCTGGCAGCAGATGGGGGTTTAATAGGGTGGCAGAGGGGAGCAGGGTGGCTGGTTCTAGGGCTCCTCATGCCCGGGCAGCCCCAGGCAGCGCAGGGTGTGCAGGAAAGGGGGTGGCAGGGGGGCACAGAGCGGGCCCTGGGGCAGCACCAGCTGCTGCAGGTGGAGGTGGAGCGGGAGGTGGCGGAGCTGCCCTGGAGACAGCCCCAGTCGTCCCAGCAGCTTCTCGTCCAGCACCTGCAATAGGGGGGGCACATCTTAGTGAAGTCCCTGGGGCTGTGCTGAGCACCCCCCCAGAGCCACGTACCTGTGTGCGGGCGGGGGCGGCCTCGGGGGGCAGCAGGAAGGGCACCCCCAGCACCCTGCCCACGCGGGACGAGTGCTGGTGGTCACCCAGGGCCGGGCACAGCAGCAGTGTCAGGTGTACCTGGAGCTGCTCCGGGAAGGCTGGAGAGGCACAGGGGGTGCTGTGGCACCATGTTGGTGAGGGGGGGCACGGGGAGTGCTGAGGGGTTCACTCACCTGTCCTGGGTTGTAGCTGGAGGAGGGCACAGCCCCCCGCGGCACCCAGCACCCGGTAGCGCGTCAGGGTGCTCTTCACCTCCTTCCTGGCCAGGCTGCGGGGTCCCGGGACTGGCACTGGCACCACCTGTGGCGGCACAACCCTCAGCCCCACCCCGGGGCACCCCCGTATGCCCCCAGCCCTGGCACCTCCAGCCCTGGCACCCCCTTACCATGGCGGTGTCACCCTGTTGCTGCCAGCGCAGCCCGGTGCGGATCTCACCCTCCTGCTCCGCCGGGACCCCCACGGTGACAGCGCTGCGGGGAGAGGGGGTGAGGAGGGGATGGCCCCCCTGTGCCAGCATTATGGGGTCCTGGGGACTCACCGGTACAGGGCGGGGACTCACCGGTACGTGGCGGGATACTGGCCCTTCCGTCGGGCATCGGTGAAGAACCGGTGGAGCTGCTCAGTGGCGTGGTAGCAGCTGGACAGGAGGACGAGGCCAGAACATTCCCTAGGGGTGAGGGTGGCACTGAGCCCTGGGGTAGGGGGGCTGGCACCCCCTGGTCCCCCCCAGGACCCCCCAACCATACCTGGCGGGAGCTTTCACCACGTGTAGCTCAGCAGGCAGGCCCAGGCGTCGTCTCAGCGATGGCAGCAGCACCGACAGGCTCAGCTCCCCGGGTTGCCCTGGGGAGAGGGAGGTCAGCACCTGCTGGGACCCCCCCACTTCAGCCAGACCCCCCCATTCCACACTCACCCATGACGGGCAGGCCGGGGGGTTTGCTCAGTGCCAGCAGTGCTCCTGGGGAGGGGACACCCGGTCAGGATGTGGCCCCATTGCTGTGCTCCCCACCCAGCAACCCCCCGACCCCGGTACCTTCCCGGTGCACCACGGAGCCCTCCAGCAGCCCCAGCGTCTCCTCGGGGCCCCGCGGCGGACGCCACCTGGGGGAGGTGGAGTGGGGTGGGGGACGCGGGTGGGGTCACACGCATGTCCCCACAGCCGACCCCACATGTCCCTGCACCCTCAGCCCCTCTGTACCCACGCGTGTCCCCCAATGTGCCCCCCACCTCTGCACCCACATGTGTCCCCCCAAGGTCCCCCCACTCCGCGCCCCCATGCGCGCCCCCGCTGACCCCACGACGCGCGTCCCCTGCGCCTTGCGCGCCACCCGGCGTGCGACGGTGCCCCCGGCCGCCATGGCTCGTCCGGGGAGG
>VYZX01019687.1:24660-56603 GCA_013401335.1 Brachypteracias leptosomus | reverse complement strand
AACCTTAAACCACAACAGAGTTTTATTTTCTTTTTTAACCCAAAATCTTTTGAACATTGCCACAAGTTTTAGGACTACAGGAGTCTGTTGTTTAGTAGTACCAAGTGGTAGTTTAAGGACTTGAATGGCCAGGGACACTAAATCTCATCCTCCTAATAGGTACTGCATTCTGAGGAAAAAGTGATGAATTAGTATGAACCAAATACATGTCAGATTTAATGTTTTGTAATATTTAAATCTCGTCAGTACAGTTACAGGTTAAGAAGTGTGACCTCCACAGCTGCTTTTCTCATTTTCTGTATTCTGTGATTCTATGATTTCTCCTGCAACCACAAGACTTCACTGATAGAAAGCAGAATAATGTTGAGTATTTAATGAATCTTCATTGTTTCAGCTAGTTCTCGGTCTGAGTAACTAGAAGGTAATGTAGTTGGACCTGATCAATCCAACAGAGCTCAGAGGAGCTACTGATATAAGAGAGCCTCTCCTGCTCTTGAGCTACTGTTGGTGCTAGAGAAAAGGAAGTGTGTCTGAAAGTGTTAGAATTTAAATGGTAAGAATGCCTTGGGAGGGAGCAGTACAGTAGCTGCAGGTGACTGGAAGTCCCTGACAGGCTTTCTGGGTAGAGGGTGGAAAAGGAAATGAGAGATCATGTTTCCAGCTCTGTGTTCTTGGGACACCTTTTCATGGAGGAGCATTTCCAACCTGGGGACTTGAATGGGACTTTGTAGTGTTTTCTAAAAAGTAAAGTGGGAAATAAAACCCAAACAAACCAGGACAAACAAACTGCTGCAAACCCCTTACTTTTTCTTTATACTTGACTTCATTTAAATGTTGGGTCAACATCTCTGATCCGCCAGGAGTACATGTGTGTTGTTGAATGTTTACATGGCAGATTGGAGGCAGCAGTCAGGTGCAATAATCACAGTCAGCGATTCAGCCATCGGTTTGCAGAGTGTATCTTCTCTCTGGAGACTGTTGAAGAGGATTGATCATGATAAAGATGACTGAGAAAAGGGGCACCATTTTTCTTCCTCTCTAGACTCTGCAGAAATGACTTTACAGACACTCTTTTGCTGGAGCAGTGTAGATGCAGGTTTATTTTCCCTGTAATATCAGCCCTCAAGCACAAGTTGAATGAGGGGAGCATTTATGCTGGGGAGTTTCAACACTCCTGGCTTGGATGCAATATGTTGTCATGGAATTTTGCCCAGGCATTTACCCAAATATTCAGTTAAATGATGTTACATTGTTGCCTGTAAAGGTGGTGGCAGTATGGCTCCACAGATCTATTTGTTTTAAAAACAGTTCAATTTAACAGAAGTCTGTTTTCCCCAATCCATTTTGTTCTTTTAGTTATTCCTTTGTTTTCCCTAGTAACTAATATTGCATCCTTAACAGTTCAGTTTGTTCCTAAAATATTATAGACCCCTGTGTAATGACAGGTGACTTTTATGGGAACTAGCCCAAAGTTAATTTCTGCTTTATCGAGGGACACTTCAAAACTCCCTGTGATGATTCTTTAGATTCAGTTATAAGAGAATTAGAAAGCTTACAAGACTTGTATTTTCTAATTATCTAAGTCATGTTCATTTCCATCCACCATGATAATTATATACTTTATTATTTTACAACTCCTAAAGGCATTCCTAATCATATATTAGCTTTAGATTTTTTTTGGTAGCACTGAGCTTTGGAAAGTTTCAATATGATTTTAAAGTGAATTTTCTAGTGCTAGAGCCTATCATGAGCTTGTTTTCAGTCTTAGCAATCCCTGGCCAGTTACCAGCCTCAACAATGTGTTTTGGAAAAATAAGCTGTGTAAAAACATCTGTGCAGAACTACAGGAAGAGATAGGTCAGTAGTTTGACCATTTCCTGAGGTTTACATTAAGAAAGCAAAAATAATGGCTATTATTGCTCTATAATGAGTTAACAGATCTATAGGCACTGTTATCAATGGAATGTTTTGCATAAAGCACCAAACTGATTATTCAGGATAACTTCTAATAATTACTGAATAACCTCTGTTGCTCTAGTCAGAGCTGAAAGCTCTGGACCTCACCTGTTCCGAGCTTACTGATGCACTCATAGTTATAAACCAGTTCTCCTTCATTCTTTGTTCCACTTTGTTTGAAGAGCTGTTCAGTATTTTTAGAGCAGAACGTAAAGTGATATTCTGTTGAACTTGAACCTCAAAGCTGATGCAGTGATTATGTGAAAGCTGCCACAGGGAGATGAGGCCAGATGATTTTGATAGGCAAAGGAGCAGTGAAATTCTCTGCAGGGTTTTTGTTTGGTTTGTTTAGTTTTGTTTTTTTTTTTTTTCCTTAAGGATGGACTTTTTTCAAACTGTGTATTCTGTTTCTTTGCTGTAATTCAAGCAGGGGATGATGAAAACAAAATGCAGCTCAGCTATTTACTCATGCCTTCTCTAGAATAAGAGTTTGCACAAACTGGTAAGGAATGATGATGCATTCCTGTAGCACCTTAATCATTCACACAGCATCTTTGAACACACTATTTTTGCTTTTCCTCCTATCTTTATTCAACTGAAATGACCACTTGAAGTATTTCTATTACTTAAAACCCAGTAGTAACACTGAGATTATGCACTGTATTTCAAGATTTCATACTCACTTTGATGTACTGAAGAGCTGAGAACTATGTAAAGTAGCCAGGAAAAAGAAGGACTGACAAAAGTAGCCTCTGGCATGGCTATTCATTATTAAAATTCAGAGATGGTAGGTACTATTTTCTGTAAGATAGCTTTGAATCAGAGTAAAAGCATCTTCCTGAAAATTCCTTTTTGAACAGAAAGTTCAGTCTCTTCTTCTCCATTTTTCCAGTCATTATCTCCTTTATCAAGACTCTTGAGATATCAAAGGATCATTGTATGAAAAAAAATTAAAAACTGTGGTTTCGGATAATACTGAAAGCCGATCTTCAGATCATTACTAAAAAAAAGTTTCTTTATGCTATGATCAAAAGTCTTGTGCACTCACCATATGAAATGCCCTAATAAGAGAGCTTGTGTTGCCATATATTTTACTGTCACATCTATATAATATTTTTGATGGAAAATATGATAGATATTTTTAAAACTAGAAACACTTTAAGGTATTTTACAGTATCTTTTCTGTGTGATTTACAGATTTCTAACTTAATGTTGGTTTTGTTAGATAAGACAGAATTTTAAAGAGCCGTCTTTTTATCTACAAGATAAAAAGCTCCAGATCAAAAAATTTTAACATTCTGAAGTTGAGTGGACTACTGAAGTCATTCAACAACCATTCATTGCATGACTTTGATATATTATATTAATGTGATTCCTTATTTTCCATTTTAATTTTAACAGGATATATTTTTATATTATCATCTATAAATGAAGCTAGTACAGTACGATAAAACTATTTTGCATAAGAAACAGTATTGTGAAATTGTTTATTATATGACTGATACCCTAAATTTATTGTTTCATGGGAGCCAGCCTTCTATGTCATACTGATCTACAAATTTTTATTAACTTCTATCCTTATGTAATGGTTTATTCTATCCTTGCTAACCAAGGATAGAATCACTGTAGCATGAAAGCAATTAATAACAGAAACACAGAGGATGTGCATTTTGTTCTAACATGAAGGAAGTATAGAGATATCTCCTCATAGTTAACATTATGTGTGCATTTTTTTGATGACCTCTATGCTTTTCCATTTGTAACTGAGAACACAAGTATCATACTGTATGTCAAAATTCTATTCCCAGGCATTATTAAACAGCAGCTTAATAATTACTAAAATAAGGTCCAGAAAATATTTTTGAGAGGAAAGACATTTAGGCTGGTATTTCCATTTGACTTTAGAAGGCTACCTGCTAGAAAAGCTGCATGCTAGGCATCTTCAGATGAAGGAAGATTATGTGTTCCTTCTCAGAGTCTCAAGCCTGACAGCTATGTTTTGCCCTTTCTGAGGACACCTATATCCTCCCTGCCCCCTCAAACTTCCCAGGAGCCCTTTGCACCTGTGAAATGGTGCCTTCCTCATTCTCCAAATAATTTAATGTTTCCAGTGATAACTATTGTCTATGCTCCAACACAGCCTTAGCTCATAGGTTGTAAAATATATTCAGCTATAAAGTGAAGGTAGGTACTCAGATCTCGTTTGAAACGGCCATACATGCTGCAAGCACCACAGCAGAACAATAAGGGGGATAAAATATAATAATTTGTTACTCTATTCAGAAACATTATAACTGTATGTACAGATTTTTCAGCTTAGATGGATGTTTTAGATTCCTAATATCACAAGAATTTATTCAATCTGTTCTTATGGAACTAGCTGATCATTTTCAATTCTATCTATTCATTCCAGCTTTTGATTGCAAAAAGCTTCCTTTACTGTGGAAAATATCTACATTATACCAGTCACAGCGTATCTCACTGTGCAGCACAATATGCTTTCAAAAAGTTGATAAGAAGTGTGCATACATCACTATCCTGTCAAAACAATAAAGTCACTACCCAGAAATCCCATTTAGCTAAATATTCTGTGGTAATATCTAATATGCAGAATCTATGCAAGTCATAAATCCTGCAGCATCATCCAGTTCAATCTTCTACTCAGAGGACTTCATCTATTTCAGCTATCAAAAAAAAAATTTCTTAAACTGAGAGCAGAGGTATAGCACTAAGAATTCCAGGCTGGATTTGGTTTACAATAATCTTGTGAACCAAAGTAATTTTACTATTCTTTGACATGACACAGCTGGATTAAGGTAGAAAGCTGTTTTGGTAATGCCTGCAAATGTTACAAAATGTTGTAAAGATGTTTAAATATTTCATTTATAAGATTGATTTATTGAAGGAAAAAATTGATTACTTGCATTATGGACCAGGCATTAATTGCTTTATAGACGCATAATAAGAGTAAGGCCAGTGAATAAGAAACTTTTGAATTGAAGTTTTCAGATAAGAAATCTACTCTTTTTGCTTAGAAAAAGCTCAAACAATGTCATTCAGATTGTAAGAGAAACAACGCTCCTGAATAATGCTTTTAGGCTTGATGCGAATCCCCTTAAAAGCAAGGAATACTTTGGTGATAGTAGTTATAACCAATCCAGTTACGGTTTGGGTTTTTTAATTAGCACACATCTAACACGTTTAGATTGTCAAATAAAAAATGCTGATATGCGCAACACAGTACGTTGCCGTCCAAGATGTTATTTTTGTAAATATTTAAAAAAAATAAATTCGAGGTCTAGTAAAGAGCTACTGAAAGGGCTATACAAAATGCAGTAGGATCTCAGTGCAGTTTCTAGAGATCAAAACTCAGACACCACCATAATTTAGGCTATCTGCACAGAAACAACATGTACCTCAGAAATACACTGATGATATGTAGTAGGTAAGGTAATTACTAGCAATGCAGAACATGTAAAACTTCAGATGGGTAGGACTTTTTTTTTTAATCCTTGTGATGTAATGGCATTCTTTCTAGCATCTTTGTGTAATTATCATTGATAATTGACTAGTTTCTTCAAAGTTAGTCAGGAGTATAGCTTGAATTCACTTGTATTTTGTTACTTTGGGGGCTGTTTGCATGCATAACAACACAGAGCACTTAAATAGTGAGACTGATCTACCATCATGTGAGGGAAGGAGTTTAAGTGGCTCATACACGCTGAGCTACCAAACAGAAGACATCGGCTTCACCATGACAGCTAGGCTAAGACAGAGAGAGATGTAGTACTTTTTCATTTGTGAAAGAAGAAGAATTGGTTTCCAAAATATTTTGTTTATATGCAGTCTCATTGTCCGTTGCTTTTGTTCCCTTTTCTTTATCCATTCATTAGACTGGTTTGCATGGTGTTTCTGCTAGCTGTGATCTTGCACAAGGGAAAATGTATGGGTTTTCAGTACTGTTTTTTGTAGGAATAAATGAAAACCAAATAATATTGCCTCTGTCAGAATTCTTTATATATGTCTTTTTTTTTTTTTTCCTGATCCTACAACTTTGAATATGAATAATCTATTTTTCCCCAGATTACTCTTGTTGATTTCCATTCAAGATAAGATAAGATAATTTTCAGGGCTCTTCCAGCAAATGTTAAGGCTTTTACCACCATGAAACATAAATTGCAAAGGGAAGAACTTTATAGATTCTTGTTATGCTGTAGGCTTTACTTCTGTTACAATGAACTTCTCTGTTTTCCAGTGAAAATTGTTTTTTTTAACCTCTTCCCATACTTTAGTTCAGATGAGCCAAATAATATTATCTTGATTGATCTAATCTGCTGGTTTTCGTCTTGACTGTACAAATTTTTAGAGAGCTGTCATCCATACTGGTATGATATTACTGGTGGGGAAAGACACAAGGACTTGAGCTGCAAAACACATTGAAACTGTGGGGTTTACATGGAGAGGGCTGGAAGAAGAATCCATATGAGGGAAGGAAACCTTCATAGGGTAGTTAACTTCATAGTTTAGTTCACTTTAACTGATTAAACTTAGATTTATCTTCTCTCAAAACCTGAGTTTTGAATTCAATGTCTTGCTCATTAATACTAATCTCAAAATTCTGTGAAATCAAGGTGAATTTCTATAGTTAGATTAATGCGTTGCTTTTTACCTGATGACTCACTGAGAAGGAAAACCAGGATTTGGAGTGTTCTAAGGAAGTAAAAAAATAAGCACATAAGAAGAAAATTGAGTAGCAAGAAAAAAAATCAATATGGCTAAAATTATAATAATAAGATGTTCCCTTTTAGAGTTTTCTATAGATTCAATGTGTTGGATTATATTATATTTAATAGAACAATGGAGAAAGTTGTACTATAGCATTTATTAACAGAAATCCTATTTAAAAGAAATTATGTGGGTGTAGTGAGATTCCTAAATACTGAAATGGTACCTTTTCTACTTAGAGAATTTTTCCCACTATCCCTCATAAATTACCCACAGAATATGTATTTAAGGCTGTTTGACATCAGATTTAAGGCCTAATTTAAGTCTAGAGAAGACAGCCTCTTAATCCTTGTGGGAGGAGCTGGGAAAATTTCCAAGATAATTTTTGTGACTTTGACTAGAAATTATAAATCAACTAATATGTAATTAAATTTTCAATACTTCCAGGTCTTAATCCTTTTTATCTTCATACATCACCTTTGTTTTCATATCTGTGAAGTACCTAGGCTACAGGATTACAACATTTTTAGTCTGTCAGAACAAAATAAACAATCATCCCCTACTTGATTTCAGGTTCCAGGCAGAAGACATAAAATGTCTATGACAGCACTTTGAGAATGTTAAAAATTATTCATATGATTGGACATGTCAGAAAAGCAACCTTTTCATTGATTTACCAATGAAAGACAAATAAACTATTTCCAAACTGTATAGTTGAAAGTGGAAGATTCACAGAAATTTACAGGATTGCAAAAAATCATCATGACAGGCCAGAGAGAAAAATAATTTGTGTATTGTATAAAAATTGTGGACTGAATTTATAAGCAAAATATGGGGCAAATATCACCTGTTTTGAAACATAGTTTGTGCCATTTATGCTTCAGACAAAAGAAAAAATTAAAAATTTACTTTAAACTCTAGAGAACTGAAGTCCTTAAGAGCACCTGGAAGACTCACTCCTCCAAAACCCATTTGTATAATGCAGAAATCCATGGGCTTGGTCATAGGATCCTCTCACTGAATCTGATACTTAAAAGAAGATGCTAAATTAGAATTCTGGAATGCCCTTGCTTTGCAAAGCACTTCTCTCAAGTACAGAAGGGTGATTAGGCTTTGAACTCAGGAAATATGGGGCTATGACTCTGAGCTGACAGTTCAAGTAAAAAAATGCATGACTGGCTCAAAACCTGAAAGGTGCATTGAAGGATCTATAAGTGCAGAAGGGTGATTAGACAGATAATCAATGCTAAAAATTGTACACCTCTAATTACTGAAGCATGATGATTCAAACGCATTAAGAATCTCAAGAGGAATGACCTGTGCACAACCCATTTTATTTATTCAAATTGATTTTTTCCCACATCCAAAGAATAATCCAAAGGTAAAATTTCAGCATAGAGAAAGTGTTATCTGTAAGTTCCTTCCAGACCTCTTTCCATACAATTATGTGGGAAGATCTCATATGGTTTGATCCTCCAAAATTCTCATGTAAAAATACAGAAAAAAAATATTGGATGGATTTATTTTGGCTGCCACAGGTGTGTTCTTTCAGTACTCATTAGTCATACTGCAGTAGTAGTCCATAAACAAGCTATAGTTAGGACTACAGACAAAAAATAAGTACTGATAATATAGTCACATCAGGAGGAATTAAAGCACTTTAAAATCAATGTTTACTTGGGATTGTATTTATACATGGCTGTGGTTCAGCAATATATCTTTGTGAAGATTCTCACTGAAATGAATAGAAGTGTTTAAACTCACCTAAAATAAATTTAGTAGGTGTTCTTTGCAGAAAAGTAATTTTCAATTTGAAAGTGGCCTTTTAAAAATGTCAACATAATAGATCTTGTTCTATTTTTTATTTTTCCTATGAAACCCAGGACCTCCTCTACTTATATACCAAATCTTGATCAAAAGTCTGTTTCGTTTATGAAAGTAGAAAATATCAGAGCCAACTTAAACATACCAATAGGTGTTACATGCCATTGTCTTAGTACAGTAGTTTTCTATCTGTTGGGCAATATTTTGTTTGCTTCTACTACTGTCCTGAAAACTTAATAAATTTAACAATACTATGACATTAAGGAAGAAGGTAAAGTCTACCAACTCATATACTCTTTTAATTAAATATACCTCTATCTTGTGTTTAATTTTGCCTTTTTAAAAACAAATGTGTTGTTAATTCCTTTTTAATTAAAATGAGAAATCATTATCTCACTAACATTTCAATGTTTCATCTCAACAAAGAGCTTATAGTCAAGAACAATTAAAAACTAATAAATTTGCTTGAAAACTAATAAAAGACATTGGAGTGATAAGAAACATCTACCAGTTGTCAGATTATTGCTAAGGTGCACAAAATAGCTTTCATAAGAAAGAAATCTTAGGGATGGAAAAAAAAAAGGAATATCTGTTTTGAAGCTTTGAAAATCCAAAACGCTATCCAGCACTGAACAACCTTCAGGAGAAATTTTAACAATTTGAAGCTATGACTTTATTGATAAAGTAGTTTAGAGTGATAAGAATAGAGCTCTAAAACAAAGCAGTGGTTCTGTGAAGCTGATATTCCTACTGTAGGCATTTTAGGGATTTATTTTTACTTTTCAGTAGCTTTAATCTAAACATATGGACTAAATGTCCATTTGTAGTTGGAGAGCAACTTTAGTTTAGTTTCATATGAAACAAATCTAGTTCAATTACCTTGAGATCATTTCAACATGCAGACATGTAAGACAGGACAGCTGGGACCCTCAGTCCTGTTCCAGACTAAGTCCATAACGCATATGAACCCTAGGGTGATGTCAACATAGTGCTGCGATTGTGAGTGCTGCATTTCTGGTGTAAAGCCTCTGATGAACCTGGCTTAATGAATATTGTTGATTTGGTTTGCATAGATCTTTTGGTTATCATAAAATAATTAAGATTGGAAAATACCTCTAAGGTCATCAAGTCCAACTGTCAACCGAAAACTACCATGACCACCAAACCATATCCTGAAGTGCCACGTCTACATGGTTTTTTAACATCTCCAGGGATGGTGACTCCACCACTTCCCTGGGCAGCCTGTTCCAATGCTTGACCACTCCTTCAGTAAAGAAATTTTTCCTGATATCTGATCTAAACCTTCCCTGGTGCAACTTGAGCCCATTTCCTCTCATCCTATTACTGATTGCTTGGGAAAAGAGACCAACACCCACCTTGCTACAACTTTCAGGTAGTTGTAGAGAGTTGTAGAGGTTCATGACATCTGGATTCCTTTTGAAGGAAACTAATCTATCACCAGATGTGCTCTAAGTGTGCTGCACCTGCTTAAAGGAGACATAAAGGTCTGAACCAATTTAGTCTTTGGACAGCATTGGGGAAAATTTCAGCTAGGACACAAGACTAAAATTATCGCAGAATAGGAGTGTAGATCCTATAGATATAGAAGCTTCAGCATTTACCTTCTTCAGTATACAGGTCATCTTCTTTTACGTCAACTTATTAATGTAGACACAATTTAAGGCACAATGCGTCTATGAATGCTGGTAGCAATTTATTCTTGAAAGACTCTATGGTTTAATTTTGTTATCAAAATGAGTCTTATCCTGAATTGGGGTTAACTCAAAGCCCTTTGAAGATATTTTTATGGTATCCTAAAAGGGTGTAACAGGAAGAGAGCAACTTGTCACCAAAGAGAAGTCAAAAGCTAGGAGTTTGGACACTTGCCTGGCAGTAAAACAAGCTCATTGTTCTGTGAGGTTACAATGGGGATTCGGTAAGAGATGTTTAGATACTACTTCATCCAATACCTTCTGTTCCAATTTTAATTTTTAGGAGAATTATTAGATTGAAATTTCTTGGCATCTAGTTAGAATTGCCAAGTTCCTCCTACTGTTGCTCCCACTGAGCTCCAGGGATCTGTCAGTACAGAACAGCTTAATTCTCCTTTCATTTAAGATAGGGTACCTCATTTTGGTTTTTTGCTTGTCTCTGAACAAAATCTTCTACTTTGATAATTTTTCACTTCTTCTCTGCCCAGACCATAGGTATTTTATTATCAGTGGATAAAAGAAAATGGCTGCTCAGCTGGAAATTTGGATGGAGAAACTTGGGAGCTACTGAGTTTTGTCTTTGAAATAAAAGGGATACAAGAAGAAGAAACTCTTGTGTGTCTGTGTGTGCCTTGCCTTAACTTTTACACAGACCAAGAATGCAACGTGTCCCCTTTAGAGCTAGGTGGGAAATTATTTTAAATACTTCCAATGGATAATTTACAAGATGATATAGTAAAATCTATGGAATAGTTTTTTCTGCATTATGCTTGTACATTCCTTTGGTGGATTAAGTATCACAAGCAATGGTTATACCAAGCAAAACCCTACTGTTGATAATGTATGGTGTCTTTTATTTATAAATAGGGACAGAGCCTTTTGACTGTTGAAGATAAAGATTTGGTGATAAATAATTACTATACATCCAAGAAAGAAGCTGAGATGTTCCAGTTTTCAGGGCAATATTCCAACTATAACATGTTAATAGGCTTATGCTGATACGTTACCCATCTCCTCAGAAATAACAGTAGTCTGAATAGATAGAAATGTTAAGTGCTTTTGCCTCACTGCAGTACTGAGAACTACTGTAAAATATCTGAGTTTTCACCTTTTAAAAGTACAATGTGCATCATTTCTGCAAGAGAACTTTCATTTTTTCAGGTGCATTTGTCCTAAATGACCTAAACTGCAATTAATGTTCATTTTTAGAGGTTCAAGCTGGGTTGGCTCTTACCTTCTTAATGACTCTCTACTTTGCTATAAGCAGTGAAACCTAAGCCAGACTATTTCTGGTTTATCTGAGTATTTCATAAAAAAAATCTAATTAAGTTCAGAGTCTTGACATCACTGCTAGAAGCATTTTGCTGTAACAAGTTTTTAGGCTGACAGGTACAGAGAAGATAGGGAGGAGTGAACAGAAAGATACATAGGAAAATACAATGTGAAAACCAGTGTTCTAAACCCAATACTTTATGACAACTATCTTCCCACACTTGTGTTCTTATTTGTGGCAAAAGTACTGAAATTTCTTCTAAAATGCCCCTAACTGACAAAAAAAGACTGCAAAATCATGCTGAAAGAAATTTCCTTGGTATTTTCCCAGTGGCCACAATGAGTATTGTAAATATGCATATTGGATAACATAAAAAAAAAGTATATTAATCCTGGACCTCAGTTCAATCAGTTCAAATGCAACTTGGGCCTTTGTATATGTGCCAAAAGTATTACAGCAATTCACAATTACAGCTTCGTAATGACCTAGATCGTGACAGGTGGTTCCCATTAGTGGGTTCACCAGCTAGAGCAGATGTTCCCCGTCAACTTACCACTTATTAGAATAATTTATATGTACAGAGCTTTGGAGCTTTCAAACTGCTGATACAATAAGTATATGCTGGTAAATCCTACTGCATTATAGTTGTTGTATCTCTGGATATTACACAGTGTTGTCCAGTATTGTAATTTTTCTCTAAGTTTGAGAAGAAATTTCCTTAGTGAATAGGATTCTTTTTCTTATTTTTTTTTTTTTTTTAATTAAAATGTTGAGATATTTGTATTTCAAGACTAGAAAAAGCAAAGAAAACCAACAACTTGGTTTTTAAACTAGATCTCCAGGTAAGAATGTGCTCTTGTTATTTTACCCAGAAATCTTACCCTGCTTATAGTGAATTAGTAGAATCGCTATCTGTGTGCAAGAAAATCCCTTCCTTTGATAAAAACAAATTAAAATATTTCCCTGCTATGTAGTATTGCTTGAGAATTACAGCATGCTTAGACAGAGAAGACAGCTGCAGGAAGCAGACATGCCTACTTTGGCCTATGGTTGAGACACCAGAAAGCAGTGGGAGTCAAAAAGAGAGGTTTCCAGATCAGAGACTTCTCTGATTTAACACGGCAGCCGCTCACAGAGCCCCCGCTATCATGCAGATGGCTAAGGCAGCCTTACCCACCAACAGCAGCCAGGTCCCAGCTCTGGTCTCTTCCCTGCTCTAGAGGACTATACCACCACGGCAGTCCTGCTAGCTTCATGTAAAGGCAGCTGGGTTTTGCTGGCATATTAGTTCTTGCACACTGGTCTCATGGAAAGTTGCATAAATGGCTGTTTTACAAACCTTCTTTCTGAACTGTTAGCAGAAAATAAAAAGAATTTAAGATCCAAAGTTATTAATGGTAATATCCTTTTTCTAAAACCAGAAATACTCATCTTGCTGCCTACACGGGTAGTTGTCTATTTGGTTAATGTCAATTCCTGTGATATGTGGTCTGTTTTTCTTCAGGTTTTTGAAATTGAAAGAAATTACTACTCCATTTTTTAAATTAGAAAAACAGTGATAAATTTCAGTGATACATAAGTGCTCACAGGTATTTCATGTATCTATATGTGACTGAAATAAGACTGGCAATTTTCTTAATCTGGAGTACATGAAACTATAAACATATTGTTAGGAGCATAGGCTCACACTCTAGAGTATTGTAAGAAAACAGCAGATGTTAAATTATCATAGACCCAGAGAGATTATGAGTTACATATCCCTAGGAAGTTTATACAGATAAATCTACAGGGCTCCATAATAAATTGAACTCATTTAACAGTTAAAAAATATTCAATAATATGTTGTCTAGTTCTTACAGGAACCAATGTTGAAGGTATAATAACATTAAAAGTGAAATCAGTGGTTTCTGTAATTCCAAAGATTATTGTTAAGGGGGAAAATTGAAATCTATCTGTCTTTATATAACACTGGCAAGTGCAAGCAGATAGAAAAAATTATAGTCAGTCTCTAGCTTCCATTTTGAGTTCTGCAGAGGTTCGTGCTTCTAAGAAGAGCATTCCAGCTACTGCCTTTGCAGAGGCAGAGCTGTCAGAACTCTTCCAATGTCAGTGAAAGCAACTGCCAAAGTGTGCATCCCAACCACCTGAAGCTAATGGCTCTTTGGCATTGTGTCACTTTCTATGAGCTAAGACTAAATTTTATATGCTGAAAGAAAATGCGCAAACAGTGTACAAGACAAAGTCAATAACACTAGTTTCCATGTTTTGAGTAATCTTGAGTTGTCCTGGAGATAATGATGATTTTGATTTGCTTTCTCAGTTTTTCGGTGTATGTTCCTGTCCTCCCAACACTGGCTCCTCAGGAGCAGCTTTATTCCAACAGTTATTCAGGGATGTGTTACTCCTCTCCAAAAGGCCTGGCCTAATTGCAAGTAAGCGCAGGTGCCTTTGCCCTTTCCTGACAGATGACAACAATGACCATGTTGTAAGCATTGTTTAAAGGAGATGAAATACCTGTGTTAGCTAGTAAGTGAGTGGACCACAGTTATAGTGCAGTGATTGACTCACAAGCAAGTTACCATGCATTTCTTGTGTGTACTTTCTGTGAAATGCTCCAAATGAGTAAGAGATCCTTTAGAGTACATAAGGACTTAAGAGATGGAAATGTTTCACAGATCAGGACTTGACATATTTGCCATGATAAGGTGGTTCACTATTGATTTGGTACTTAGTTTTTGGCCACAGAAGGCAAGAAATAGACATGGCAACCACTTTTTAGGAGCTTTTGATATTTTAGTAGAAATGCTTGGATGCTTATGTATGTACCAGACATTGGGGGTTATTTTGTTTCATGTGGTCCTCATAAGAGAGTTTTTGTGATGGTGCAAGGCTGGTCAGAAGAGACAACAGTTTATTGTCTAACTAGCAGATGTACCAAATTTTTAAATGCTCATAGACTTTACAGGATTTGGCCATGAAGCTAGTGATAACCTTTAAAATATGAACAGTTACTCCGTTACAAAATTGGACTAGGTCAGCTTCAATTTATATGTTTATTTTCCCCTCTCTTAAATCTTCAAGACAAAATAATTCCTTTAAAACCCTCTTTTATTTCTTATGGAGATTCTCTGTTGTGGCTTAGGAGATGTCTTGCTTACAGGTCTACAAGAGACCAGTATGTAGAGCAACTGGCTTACAGCTGAGCCCACTGGTGGGATTTGCAGTTATTTGATGAAGCAATTTCATGATAGAAACAGATAACAGTGTTCATATAGTGGTGGATAGGCACCCAATATCTGTCTTATTTTAAGTGGAAAAAATCTCCTTAGAAAGATTTTTGTAAACACGGGGATTTTGTGTTCAATGAATTTATCAAGAACATACAGAGGAAGCCCAGCTGGGAGACAGATAACATTTATGAATGAACAGAAGAAAATACATTGGGAATGAACTGGCAAATGTTCAGGTAAATAGCTGAATTGGCTGCCTGTGAACCTGGAGCTTCTGATTTACTCATCATTGTTCCTAACTGAACAGAGAGAATTTGGTTTCCTCGACACTTTTAAGATGACACCTCTGTGAATAAGTGCACTGATTCAGTTTATCGCAATTACCATTTATTGATAACAAAGTTGTATCCTATCTTAAAACCAATAATTATCATGTACATGTTTTCTTTTCACATGCTAGCAGAGCCTAGCTCTGATACATCTACCAAATACTAGATTTTGGCCCAAGCAAATACATACAGAAATCACCCCTGGACTTCTATAAAAATAATAGAGCTGCTTCAAAGCCAATACATTTGGTAGCACAAGAATATGAGAGTTGGGTTTTTGTACATGCAAAAATTGGAAGAGATAAGAGAGGTTTAGTGTTTAACACTAGTTCTGTTCCATATTGAAATACAAAGGAGAGAAACTGTACTTTATGCAAAAGAGAGCCTTTTCAGAATTTACTTGTGTAGGACAGTGGTATAAAATGCTAAATCAGGTTTTATACATTCTGGACTGATATTTCTGCCTTAGTTCACAACAGTGCTTTGGAACAAGTAAGTTGTCACAGTGCTATAAAGCATGTTACAGTATTTCGTAAGCAGCAGTGTACCATCTAATGTAATTTATAGACCGTATTTGTTGGTTTTACTTTTGAGGTGACACTTGGAAAAATAAGTTTTCTCTTCAATTTGGAGTGCGTATTAGCTTGGTACAGCCTTAGCTGGGTAAAAAGCTACCACAGTAAGCTAAAAGGCAAACGAACAAACAAAAACTCCTTTCCCAGCCTATTTGCTAACTTCTAGATTAAATGTGATTGAACTGACTTCTGTCCTCATACATATTTATCTAAAATATAGCTCAGTAGTGTAGCACTTATTCTGCCATTTTTTTCTGCTTGCACTTTATCCTAGCCTGTATTTATTCCTTCCCTAAATTGGCCAAGGTAGGCCACTCTACTTGACATCTACTTCATCCTCAGAAGGATCTGATGCTGAAATATGTGAAGAGCATTTCTGTTCAGAGCTCAGTGTACAGTGGATTAAATCATAAAGACATCCCTCCCAAGTGCATGACCTTCATCAGGAGCGGTGGTTGCCAGCAGAACTCAATATGTAGCAGCTCATTTAGCAAGGGCTGGGGCATAACTCCTATACACACATTGGCAGAGTGATGGGAAAGGCTCACCTCAGGAGTTGGAAGGTTTATGAAAGGAAAGAAAAGGGCCAGCACCTGTGAGACAGCAGTTATAGAATATGTGAAAACTGGCAGGGAACTACTCAGAAGCAGAAGTCCCAGAATTTTAATCAAAGCAGAGTTTTACTGGATAAAATTTGTGAA
The DNA here is from genome assembly GCA_013401335.1 of Brachypteracias leptosomus. Taxonomy (NCBI): domain Eukaryota; kingdom Metazoa; phylum Chordata; class Aves; order Coraciiformes; family Brachypteraciidae; genus Brachypteracias; species Brachypteracias leptosomus. The sequence goes on along the minus strand of VYZX01019687.1, from coordinate 40,278 downwards.
TGTTGAGTGTCCTCGTATTGAGGGAAACAAACATTGTTTTGTGGAGTATGTCTATGCTTATCTTTCAAAAGCAGGGTTCCTATCTCTCTTGGAGTGGTCTTTTAATATAAATTATATATTAAATGTAAATGCATATGTATATAATTAAGTACGTTTCCAGGGTGGCTTTCGACTATTAAGTTGTCTCATAGCTTGAGGAATACAAACAAAATTGGTCAAGTCAGTTACTCTTAATTTTGTTTTCATCCCCCGGAGCCAGTTCTGATATGGTATGGTCAGCTTTGAAAGGGTCTTTGTCAATGGGCAAACTGTTGAGTTGATAATTATTGTAGCCTTGAAGTGAATGTGATTCTTGAATGTGCCTTGGTGGTTTTTTTTGTCTTTGTTGCTCTGTCTTTTATTTTATTTTATTTTCTGTGGTTTGTTTTGGTTGGTTTTGGGATTTTTTTGCTGCCTTTTTTATTTTTCATCCAATAATTTTAGCAGACTCAATTCTTTCTAACGGTACTTTATTTTGAGCATCCATGTATTGTGGAGATGTTTTATTAATGTATGAATTTTTTTTTTTTTTGAAAGTGTCAAAAACATTGTAGGCACTTCAATCTTAGTTTGTTCACTGTACTACAAATTGAATCTTCTGCCAGCTATAATTATTACAAGCTGGGTGTTTTTCCTCCTCCTAATTTATCTAGATGCATAGAAGAAATGACAGGCTGGTTTTATAAAGTCATAGGATCCCACATCGTTTAAATACATATGTATATGCTTCCTTTTTTTTGCAGGTGCATAGTACACAGAATCTATCACTGAACACAGACTTTCTGTATATTTATTTGACCACCTTAGTTTCCCACCCTTTAAGAAACATTTAACATTTTGGAGAAATGTTGTGAGGCTAAGGGTGCTTTAACATTAAGATGAAAAGTTATCCCTAAATCTCGAAGAGTTCATACTAAATCTTGAAACAGGTTGTGCAGTGTGAGGGAAAGACATACGAAAGAGTAGGGTCTGCGTGCTGCTGATCAGTACATATATTCAATGTGCTAAGACAAGATTGTACTCATATAAACGTAGTTTCATGGAAGCTGGCTCAGGTCCTCCGTTTACACCAGTTTTCTCCTGGCAAACTGTTTTTTTTCTGCTTTCTGTTATATATTGGAGGGCACATATTGTGGGTTTTTGGAGACAGCTGAAGAAATTGTCCTCTCGATTTTTTTTCTGCCAGTTTGTATGTGAATCACCCAGGTAATCTACAAATCAAAATTAAAGGGAAGAAAAATGAAAATATTTCTTCTAGAGTTGAAAATAAAGAGAATTTCAGCCATACTCTGTTTTGAAAATATTTCTGTTTTCTCTAGGGCTATTGTAATAAAAGGCTATTGCATGGTCAAGCACTGTAGGCTGCTGGTCTGAGAGAGTTAGAGGGGCCATGCCGTTGTTCAGATAAATACATGGCGTAGATTATTCATGTCAATACTCTCCCTGGCAGCCACAGTGGGATTACTGGCAATGGCAATACCCCAGGCTGTGAGCTCTTGCTACACATATTATGGCTTTTCTGCTTGTAAGCATGCATTCAATCCATTTCTAGATTGTAGTCATTTGAACTGTAAGATACTTGGAGGCCTTCTGTGCGAAGTCCTAAAGAAATGTGCAATATTATTGTTGCAGCAATGCCAGAATTATTTTCTTCCCTACGGTACTAGCCATAGGACTTCCCCAGCTGACGTGCATTTGTGTGGTTAAAAGTATGGCATTTTTTAGAGCAATTCAGAAGGGCATCCTGTAATGAAAAATTACAGGGGACATCAATTAGTGACAAAATGTAGAAAATTAGCTGACATTTCCAATTATAAGATCCTGCTTTCACTTTGCTTAATAGTTTGTCAGGTTTTTAATATTTATATTTTTTCTGGCTACATATCTGTTTCAAGTTGGATAGTTTTAAAAATATCTGTGAATATAATTTCACTTTTTCACTCAAGAAGGTTAGAGAAAAGTGTTGTCTTGGCAACATGGAAGAGAAATCTAAATTTTTTAGGTCCCTAAGTCTCCTGACAACCTCCCATCCTGTGAAATACAGATTTGAAATTTGTCAAATAAGGAGCGGAGCAATAAAATTAGTGAAATGTCTTCAACTGGCATTGAAGTTTGCCCCAATTCAGTTAGGATCTAAGACTGACAAATCTTATTTTGTAAATATTCCCTGCAGACTTTGAAAGAATTAAGCAACTATGTTCTCTAGTGAGGTCCTGCNGTAGAGAGGGAGAATCACCTCCCTTGACCTGCTGGCCACGCTTCTCTTGATGCAGCCCGGGATATGATTGGCTTTCTGGGCTGCGAGTGTACAGTGACAAGTGTACTTCATTCAACATGTCTCAGCCAGGGCACTTGGGGCACTCCAGGCATTGCCACTGCCACACCTCTCTGTTGTGATCAAACTGCCCCTGAAGCTGAGGGCAGAAATGTGTGTGTCCTCTCCTGCTGGCATGTGCTGAGGATGGACACCTGCCACTCTCACCTGTTACACCACACTGAGGCATTCCAGGTGGGTTGTTACACAGCCCTGTTGGGTTGTCATTAGCCATAGTGTTGGCAATTATTTGCTCCATACGCCTTAAAAGAAAAACATCTAGACTTAGGACATTGTACTTAGAAAAACTGCATAAAGAAATGTTAATTTTGACAAATCAAATCCATAAAATGAGGAAATGTGATTAAAAATAAAATCAAGACTGAGTTTGCCTCAATAACCTTGTTGCTCCTCACACATTAATGCTTTATGGCACAATTTTAATCGCATACTTTCAAACTGTCATTTTATCAGATTTCTTTCAGCATATGTAATAAATAATGCTTGAAGACATATTGCAGTAATATAAGAAATGAGACAAAAATCTGTCATTCCTCTGTCTCTTTTACTGCAGACATTTAGTGAATATGCATCTGCAGGAAGATAACCAAATTAAGGCACATACACTTCTACATTGTAAATTATGTTCTGTTTTAAACTGTAAAATACAAAGTACTATTAGCTTTTATTTATGCACAAAACTCTACTTATTAGAAACTGATAAGTTATAATTTTTGGCATGTAGACCTAGGAAGTGACTCAGCTGAATGGTCTTTGAAGGTTTATTTTGTTTTTCTTAAGTCAGCTTCTTCATTAATTATTAAAGAAACTTTAAGTTATGTCTATGAAGAAAGAGATTATGATTATGTGAACAAACATTAAAGCCAGATTGTTTATGGATCAGCACAGAGACACTTGTCTGGTATGTTCCAAGTTTGGTCTCCTTTGCACTAAAAGTAACTGACGGGAAAAGAAATGACTGCTAGAAATGAGGTGCAATTTTTAAACTGGAACATTAAAAAGACTGTTGGGGAAAGTAGCTGTCAATATGGGAATTCTTAGTTCAGAGATCATTTGCAAAGCAAGTGTTGCATGCCTAGAAGTTACAAAAATTGGACCTATTTTGCTGTAAATGTCTAAGATTGCACAAATTAAAATCAGAACCATACCATTGTGACTATAAGAGCAATATACCACATGGAAAGCAATAGGTACAGTTATGGCCACCTGAATCGTACTACCGATATTTAAACTGGAATAAACCAACACTGAAGGGAATAGCCAGTGCATAGCCAGTACACATGGGAACATGCATTTGTTAACAATCCTATTGAAAAGTGAGAGAACAGAAAAAGAAATAAACTACAGCATGACATAAGATAGAAGAAAGGTTAGTGGGTGCAATGATCACTGTACTGATTTAGTGAAGCATGATGTGCTTTTAATGTGTAATGAGTAATTTTACAACAACAATTTGCTAAAAGTCAAGTGGATATATTTTTTACCATCTCAATTTGCTGAGGCAAATGTGTATGTGATACTGAAAATATAGACTGTAACAGTAACATTTTTTTAACATTTAAAAATGTTTTTGAAAATATTAAAATGTGACACCTAAACATTAATTAAAGTTAAGCTACACCAAAATCTAGATTAAAAACTGTATCTTAAGGTGTGTCAAAATGCAGTTGAGTGAAAATCTGAATAGGACCGTATTTGTAATCTGTGTTTGTAGAGAAACATTAGGAACTCTAAAGCTCCAAGAAACAATGCTGGAATAAATGAATCTTAGAATGATACTTCATGACCTTGCATGGCAAACATTTCCACACTACACCAATTTCAATCATTTGAAAAACACACATTTTCATGATGTCTCTATTGTGCCAAAGAAGGTGATAATTAAAGAATGTGAAACAATGAAATACCTTAAAGATCTGCTCCTGTGAGATGAGAAGAGAAAGCTTGAACCCAAGAGAAAGCAGAGAAGAAGCAATGCACTCTTAGATTTTCTGCATCTTTCTGAGGGCATTATTATTTCAAATATATTCAAAGACAAAATATAAAATTGTATTGTGATACTTTTAAATTCAAAATTTATTCCATACATGATGTACAACTACTAGGCTTTCCTTGGAGGCCTCATTTCTTCAGCATCCTGGGTTTCAGCCAAAATTTTATTAATAGATTATTTTGTTGACACTTTGGCAGAAAACAATGAAGAGTTCCCAGGAGAGTACATGGAGGCCAGGAGTTTTGGACTAGCTTCTGGAAATGTGTGTAACAGTGATAAATAGGCTGATTAGATATCCCTAGACTTTTTATAATCTCTGGTCCAACAGTTTCACTTGTTACACCTTCTATTTTAAACATATTTTCTAGGATAAAGTGTCCGATGTACAAGTAAGTTGGTAGTAAGAGATAAACAAATCAAAGAATTACTCTAAGTTAAAGTCTTGTGCCCTAGAAAATGAGAGAAAAAGACTTATACTAAAAGTTAAGATTGAAGACTGTGCACAATAACTAGTTTGAAAAAACTGAGAAGGGAACTTGTTCTGAGCTTGGCATCCCAGAGAAGGGTATAGTTCTGGGCTGACAACAGTAGAGAGGAGCATAGCTGCTCTGAATTATTACATCTTGGAATTAGGTGTAATTTGTAAATAGGTTGAATCCATATGAGTACATAGAATCTATCCTGGATCTGCTATGCAAGTTGGATGAACATATTACTCTCATATGGATTCAGCCAATTTACAAAGATGTACAAAAAAGCTTTAGCAATATCTCAGTTAGTGGTGTCTGTTGCCCTGCTATGTGCACCCGAACTCCTTTCACATGTATACAAATCTATTTGTATGTGCATGTATATATACAAAGAATACAGAATTAGATTCTTTATAATTAAATACTCAGTAGACTATCAGAGGATCCGTTTGCTAAATCAGCCACTTAGACATGCCAAAGTGATAAAAATGTAGAAAAAACCCCCAAAGTGATAAAAACCTGAGTCTTCAGGAGAGTAGTCCATTTGCATCCAGAATTTGAAGTCATGCACTCCACTCAATAATTAGATGTCTTAGCAGAGCTGTTCCCAAGTATGAGAAAGTAGTAATTTTATCTTACTTAGTAGACAGTTCTTAGAGCACCTTCTGTGTGAACAGTCATCCAGGATGGAGCTGCAGTTCCTGTGTTATGCATTATTCCACATCTGGAAAGGAGCTATTCCTTAACACTTACTCTGAACATCTGCCATTTATAAGGTGGCATCTGAAGTACAAAAATAGCCTTTGGTCCAAGCAGAAGGTGCAAGTGGATGAGTGTGATGATATATTATATGGAGGCTGTATCATTCACAACGGGTATTGTCTTAATGAATTTCTTGATGGCTTGAAAATATTTAAATTTTAAGAAAATGTGGCTTTATTCTGTTTTGAGAAACCATAAGAAAAATGGAAAGAAAGGTTTCTTCGTATCCTTTGATGATTAAACTTTTTAAAAAATTTTTCAAAACTAGGAGAAACAACAGAAAGAAATTTCAGTCAACATTTGAAAGAACTTCATGCAATGATTTTAGAAGTATATGCATAAAATGCTAAAAAATCTCCTTCTTAGAGATGTAGGTATCTTAAAGGCAACAGTTTTGTCTCAGAAACATTATACCGCCAAAGAACACTGGCCAAACTAAATGGGAATTTCAGTTAAGTAAAACACAAGACCTACATAGGTCCCTTTAAATAGGGAGGAGACATTCAGCAGAGATAAGTCTATGAAAAAAGAAGGCAGTGTCAATGCCTGCACTTCAGAAATATTGACGACCCTTCAGATGCCCACAGCTTTTACAAACTAAGAAGAAAACAAAAATAAAGAAGAGGTTACTGTGAGAAAACAGGAGGCTATAGTGAGATAAGATGCTTTATAACTGGTGCTCAGTACTGTCTGCATGCACACATACCTAGGAGAGTCAGCGGTATTGAAATGAAAGTTATTTAACAAGTGAACTGCAAGTTATGAAGATTAAAAATGTATTTTTAATGAACAGATGTAAAAATGGGTTTTATTTTGTTATTCACATTTTAATGATAGAAATTTTAGGAAAACATAAAGGGAAAATATAAGAAAGGAATAGAAAGTAACCCTACCATAGTATTCATATTATTAAAATATTCATATGGGAATACAGAAATTTATTTTAGCTGCCTAAGCAAGCTTAAATAAAGGAAAGCGGATATTTCGTAAAGTTCAGCGGCATGTTGCATTTTGAACATACATATTAAAAACTCTTTATTTCCTGAAAAATGATAGGAATTAAGAAATACAGTATTTATAAAGCTTCCTTTAACTAGAAAACAGAAAACACACAAACCCCCCTCCTAAATTTACCTTGAATACCTTTTTCCACAGTAGTAAGTGTAGACTTCTCCCAGTGTTTACAGTAAGGAGAAGTTATTTTCAGAAGAACAAAGAGTACTTTAATTCAGGTAGGTCCTTTGACATGCTGTACTCACATGTTTTAACACCTTAACAGAACAATTTACACTGGAAATTTTAGAAGAATGAATCCTCACTATATTTCTAGTATAATCTAATTTTGGAACAAAACCCAGAGCACAGTGCCTAAAGAGAGTAGCGCTCCACTGCACAGCATCTTCTAGGATCCCCACAGTATAACTTCTGATGGCTACAGTTCAATTATGTCCCTATAGTTACTAAAGTGTTAGTTTCTTCACACAGCTAGCCTCATGGTCATTATACAGAAATTTATTTATAGAGCCTAGAGATTGGAACACCCTTTCTGTTCATAGATAGATTATAACTCTGTAATGGCCAGTCATTCTCTGCTTCACAGTCTCTGTGTTCTGGATCAAGGCTCTTTGCATTTTGCTTCAGTTTTTGGTTGGAAATTCAAATTGGTTGCACTTGGGTTGACACTTTGCCCATATTTTTTTTTAGGTTTATGTTTAATTCATATTTAAGAAAAACAGAAGTTTAAGACAAATTTGCTTTATTGAACATTACATGGAGCTTATCTATTCAAAATTGCTTATACCACACTCGACTTAGTCTCCTTTGCAGATGATCCTGAATATGCCTGGTTAGGCTTGGTTAGGATGCAGACTACTGAGGCATACAGCATGTTTTCCAGAACGTTGCTAACCCATGCTCCGTGATCGTCTCTTCGGCATTTCAAAGATTTACAAGAAAGCACCACAGTTCTGGATGCTGAATATGCAAGCTTTATGTGCCATGGCCAACTTCTTTCCTCTCAACAAAATATTTGAGCTGTCACAGTTCCAATTACTGTGTAAAAGTTAGAATAGCAATGATGGGACAAGTAGCTAAGGGGTTGTTCCTCAGCCTTAAGAGACTTGGGAATAGAAAGAAAAGAACTATCCAGACTGCTATTAAATTTCTCTCTAATATTTAATGACTTGTACAAGCAGAAGCAAAGAATTTCTTTTCTTATGTATAACAAGCAAATAATGTTCAAAGTATTCAGATTAGTTTTTGTTTAGTCATAAAAAACATATTACTTGCCATTGTAGGTTCAGAAAGATGTGTTATAAATAAACACTGTATGTTCAAACTAAGCTATCCACTTCATGAAAATTGGCTCCTTGATATTTTTTTTAAATATTAATGGCCTCATCTGATTTAAAGTGAGATACAGGATACCGATAGATTCTGATATAATTGGGAATAAAATAAACCTGTGAACAGTGGCTTTGCTAGGCTAGGAACGTAAACCATCTGATATAACAATAGGCAAAATTTATGATGGTCTTTTTTTTTCTTTCTCACATTTATCAACTGTCTGATATCTAATATGTAATATTTTAAATGTTGTCATGGTTGAGATACCAGATATCACATAAACTTGCCACATCACATTTAGGCTGTCTATGTAATGATTATAAGGATTTCTTCATAAAGTTTTTTGTCAAAGAAGTTTTATAAGTTTCACAGACAATGGCAAGCTTTACTCTGAAAAGTTTGTTTTCCATGCATTTTCTCTTTAACCATCTGTTAAATCATTCTCCGTGTGTTACCATTGGTATTCTGTGCTGCAGCAATATGGACAAATCTTACCTGAAATAGTGAAATTGAAGGAGCTTTACTGTAACACTGAAACACATATTTTTGTCTCTGCTGAATTCAGTCTTTGACAATACAAGAAATTGCTCAGAATTTTGATTTACAGTCTATTAATAATAATATCCGGTGGGCTTGCTTAGCAACCTCTCTATAATTCTGTCATCAGCAATGTTACCTGGGATACTGTAAGCAAGTCAAATTCAATTCATTTCTGATCTCTGTGGGTATGATCTCTGGCCAAGATAATTTTCTTTCTGGCAGAGGAAGTGTCTATAGCTATTACAAGGTTGGTTAACCTATATAATGTGTGGTAGAAATGAGAAACTTTCTCTGTATCTAGCTGGCTATTAATAAAGAACAAATTCTCTTGCGCTGTCAGAAACACTTTGCTAGGATTGAAGTCAAATTGTCTGTCTCCATGCATATGTATTTCATATAGTTCATGCCTTACTGATCCATCAGGTCTCACCTTGAATCAGAATAACCACATCAAGCCAATTTTACTTAGCCAAAACCACCAAGACTTTCACTGGTGACCTCAGTGTTGGACCCGGTTTCAAATAGTAGTCTCTGTTACCTTGGATCACTCATTTCAATTTTGAATATGTAAAAAATTCTATTTATTCAGGTTTGTAAGATGCTGCCACAACTTTGTCATGAATAATTTATATTTCATATTATGCAGTGAGAGTTGTTTTCAAGCTGTTGGCTAACAGTGCATTGTGTACTGTTAGAGCAGTTTTCTATGTGTGGCTTCACTTCACTAGAGAAAAGATTATATTCAGATAGAGGTTTTCAACAATTGTTTTGGGGTTTGGAATAAAGAATAGACCTTTCTTAGAGAAATTAGTAGCTGCTTCATTTGCTTACGACTTTGGTTGAATAGCATCTAATGCATCACAGAAGACACATAAGTATTGTTAGGCTCTCGGTGGTACTTACACAATGCAGCAGTGAAGTTTGCTTTCCTTGCCTTATGAACACAGTCTCAACTGATTTACATCATATGACCTCTGCAAACTTCAAAGACCTTATGTCTGAAAATCAGTTTGTTACCAATCTTACCTGTCTGGTTAAGGAAATAATTCCTTTTTTTAAACAAAAGTAAAAGTAAAGAAAATTATGAATAAGAGCAGTAGGGGGTTTTAAGATTAATATGTTGAATGACAAACAGCTATAAGTAAATAGATTCAGAATTAGTGAGATTGATTTGTGTATACTATGTCAATTAAAGCTGGAACTCCTATGCTTGAATAGCAGTTTTCTTAATATTTCTAAAATATGGGTAAGGTAATGTTTACTTATAGCCTAAAATACTCCATCAAAATTAAGCAGAATTATCAAGTAGTAAATACCAATGATATTTCCCCCTTTTTCCTAAAGATAACTTAAATTTGAGCTAAAGCATATACAGAAACTACAGAAAAGAGGAAAAATGCAATATATGTTATCCATGCCCACAGTAGACAAGATCAGTTATAATGGCCTTAAATTCTGTGAGTATTCAGATTAAATATTAAAAAGCACATTGTTATGATAAAGATACTGAATCCTTAGAATAGATAGCTTGAGTTTACCATAACAGGTGATCTTTGAGAAAAGACTGGGCAGCTTTCCAGTCTACCATAATCAGCTGGATAAAGATGCACCCAAACCATTGATTTTATGAAAATGTCAACATTTAGAACTGCACCCAGATCCAGATGTCAAATATCTAGATGTTGTGTGTGTGTCTGGATAATGAGATTTTTTCCTCCATTTTAGATAAAAGGAACAAAATTGATTTCTAACCTTCTTCTAGAATCAGATTTACCTTAAAAATAGAGCTCTGATTATATAAAAATCTATATCTCATTAAGCAATTAAGGTTTAAAGGAGAAAGAGGCAGGGTGAAATAAAAAGAAAAGGCTTTTGGTAAAGGTCTTGATCTACCTGCCCTATAGGCAAGTTGAAAAACTCATTGTATCTTTAAAGTGAACTGAATTCTTGGTAAGATGAAGAAAGGGCATACAGCCTTAGGGAGTGGGAAATATTTCTCCATTTGGAAGAACTGCTCTCTATGAGAAAAGACAGGTGCTGCTGTTGACCGTGCTGTTTCTGATCTGTCACTAGTTGAGAATTTTGGTTGTAGGGCTGTCAGAATGCTACCTCTAAACAGCCCTAAATTCTTTCAGAAGTTGTAAGGAAAAAAAGTCAGCATAGACGAAAATATTTTTTTACTCCATGAAGAAAAAAATTCATTCAGCATAGACTTTTTCATTTTTCATTTATCTCAAAGGCAGATCAAAGGTTAGTTAAATTAATTTTGTGATAACTCAGAGAAGATGCCAACTTTTACATTCACAGTTAATCACAAACTGTTTGACCTTGAGCCACCTTCCGTACATCAGAGGAGAGGGTTCAGAAAGACATTATATGAAGGGTTTGACACTAATAAAGACCATTCACTGCACAATCTAGCTCAAGGCACCAAGGCTGTCAACAGAACAATTTGACAACGTCCAGATCAAACAAGTAACCCAGTTAATGAGGCATATCTCAGGAACTTGCTGAGAATGTAAGCATGTGAGTGATATGGGTACTTTGTCATGGATTGATAGAATATTAATCAGGGCAAGGTACATTTTCATATACTGGTGACAGAAGGATTAGGCAACATGGGAGTGTTGAAGCCTTAAGTACCTTTGAGAGCTAGTAGGATCTAGTTTCTTTGCTTTTGCTTGAAGTAAAATGAATAACTCTGAATATCCTGCACTCAGTGCATATAATTTTGAATGGTTTCCTCAGGTATCTTTTAGGAACTTGTTAAAGAGCATTACTTCTTCTGTGAAAAATTTCCAAAGGAGCACTTACACTATGTAATTTTAAGCAAATTAAACCTGTGCAATCTAAGCCAGTTTCCCTCTGTCTTCCTATTTTCGCCTCTTCAGGGGTGGACCATGGAATACTTTTCTGTGTTTTCTAAACAGTGGTGTAGAGTTGTTGAGCTTTGATAAAAAATTGATGAACCCACAGCCTGTTCTTTCTGTGCTGGTACAAGCATCTTATGAAAATCATGATAACTGCTTTTAAAAATTGCAAAAATAACTTTGAAAATAAAGCTATTTTTAAACAAAAAATATTGTTTAAATATACTAAGGTTATTCTTGTTCATGACAGCCATCTAGATAATTTTAAAAAGTTTTATAAAAAGTTATTGCCACCTTAATGATTTTGTTTTTCAGCTCTTTATTCCCTTCAATGGTACATTAGAAATCTATAATGAAACAACACATGCAGTCACATAGACTGATTTTTTTGGATGATAAACATAGTATAATGGAAATTCCGGGGGCAGTGGGACTTCTAGCAGTGAGGAGAAATGCATTCACTGAAAACATTACAATTTTGTAATCAATAACATACACTCAAAAGAAGCTACTAGTATTTCTAGGGCCCAGATTGTTTTTTTTCAGATGGGGCACAGGATTCTTTTAGCACACTGAAGCTCCCTGTGCAAGCACTTGGCACAGACTGTAGAGTTAGGACACACAAGTAACATAGTATTTGAAGGTAAAGGAAATGGTAAAGATATGGATATAGTGTCATCTGTCATTTCTGGAAATGGGTACAGGCTATCAGAATTGCCCAACAAAAGAAAAGAAAGTGGAATTCCTTATTCTTAGAAAGCATCCTGCCTGCATGATGAATTCCTACTCCTTCTTAAATATGTGTCTAAGGATGAGGATATTCTTGAATGAAGAAGGCAACACATGCCATAAAAGTTTCCCCAACAAATACCTCTCTTGGCTTTGTTGCTTGCTTATTTGCTGTATTTTTTAAAAATGGAAATTCTAATTTACCTGTCAAATCGTAATGAACAAGGACAGTAAATATAATATGAACTTTCAGGTCAATGATATGCTTTGTAACATCATCTATATATTTATAATCATTCTTTTTCTCCATGACTCCATTTTGTCATGCTTCTGCAGATATTTTCCCATTTACTCTCCTTCTTGATTCACTTCCCTGAAACAAGCTTCAGCTTCAGTTTCTGCTATAGATACACACTGGGAGTTTACTCTGTGCTAAATATTGGAGCTACAACTGATGTACATGCCTATTGTATATGAGCAAAAATGTCAGATTCGTACATATCAAGCATGTAGGAAGATTAGCCAAAGATTCTTAAGGAACTTGCATAGCTCTCTGAAAACTCAGATTTAGCATCATGAACTGTCCTCCAGTGTTCTTTGCTTACATTTTGCACCATTTAACTACACACCTGTTTCTTCCTGACTGTTTTGACAGGAAAATGAAGAAATTTATTGTAAGTTGTTGTGGTTTAAGGTNTGGGTTAAATCTTTGCCAGGACGCTTTATGTCTCATGTTTTAGACACATTCACCATGAGAAACTCCTCTGCTCCTGAGGGGGAGAAACTCCTCTGCTTGCCCTGAGCCTTAAACGGAGACAAAGTTATTTTTGTAATGGATAAACTGGTAAGTGTGAAGTTTGCAGAACATCAAGGATACCTGTAATGGTAAAATGCACAATCAAATGGAATTGGTCTTAACTACTTAAAAGATGGCATAAGAAAATTCAGTGTAATCATATTGTGTAATATATAGGTTGGTCGAAATGGAACCTGTGTGATGAGCAGGAGTAGGGAAGTGATCCTGCCCCTGTACTCAGCACTGGTGAGGCCCCACCTCGAGTACTGTGTTCAGTTTTGGGCACTGCAATACAGAAAGGACATGGTGGTGCTGGAGCAGGTTCAAAGAAGGGCAACAAGGCTGGTGAAGGGTTTGGAGAACATGTCCTATGAGGAGCAACTGAAGGAGCTGAGGCTGTTTAGTCTGGGGAAGAGGAGGCTGAGGGGAGACCTTATTGTGCTGTACAAATACCTGAAAGGTGGTTGTAGCGAGAGCCGGGTTGGTCTCTTCTCACTGGTGACAGGTGACAGGACAAAGGGAAATGGCCTCAAGTTGCGCCAGGGGAAGTTTAAGTTGGGCATTAGGAAAAACTTCTTTATGGAAAGGGTTGTTAAGGACTGGAATGGTCTCCCCAAGGAAGTGGTTGAGTCACCATCCCTGAATGTGTTTAAAAATAATCTGGATGTGGTGTTTGGGGACATGGTTTAGTGGTGGATTGTTAGAGTTAGGGTAGTGAGGCTAGGTTGAGGTTGGACTCAAGGATCTAGAAGGTCTTTTCCAGCCTGAGCAATTCTATGATTCTATACTCTGTAAAATATGGTGGAGATTTCTTTGAGGCAGAAAATTCAAGAAAAATGTTCCAACACATCCTATTTCAACTATTCAGGAGTTTTTTTCCACTTCAAAGTTGTTTATTTTAAAATGGTATAATATTAAAACTGAAAAAGCCAAAAAACAGACTCTTGAAGAAAAAGATTTTTTAAGGTATTCTGTTATTAACAAATTTCAGTTAATTTTTCTACTTTATAAGAGACTTCATTTCAGAGTGTTGTCTCTTTTTCCTGAAATTAAAAAGTCTATCCAAACTAATTGCACACAAGAATTTTCTCAGAGACTCAGAGCATTTTTGTAGGATTTTTGAGAAAAGTTATTTGAGCTCAGTAACTGGTGTTTGACACTGATCAGGCCTCCCAGCAGCTGGCTAGATCCAGCTAACCTGAATTCACTTAGCAATACTGGTGGGCCTTGTGTTGACAGCTGGTTAGATACCAACAAAGTTTTTCAGGTTAATTCAATTTAATCTCATCAATATTGTTACCTGCTTTTAAAAATAGCTTCTGGCACCATAATTTGTTATACTAGTTGTAACACTTTTAGGACTGCTTTATACTTACTTGTATTCACAATGTTGCATTCTTTTTATTTCTTTAGATGGAATAGATCTAGATGAAGAAGTAAATTATGATTTGTAGAGCTTGTGAAGAAAAAGTTATGCTACCTTCTGACTGAACCATGTAGACCATAATAAAACAGAGAGATTAAACAGCAGCATGAAAGTAAAGGCTGATGTATGGTTATCTATTAAGGTTACTACTAAAAATGTTACAAATGTATGAAATAAATTCCTTGAATACTATAAGCCATAATAAGAACACCTTTGAAGGATAAGTTGACTTAAAAATACTAATAAAGGACCTGGCCTGATGGGCATTTAAGAATTACCACTGAAATGGGAAGAAATTGAAAACGCAAAGAAATTTAGAAGAAATGGCCCGGAACTATCTGTGGGGTTTTTTAATTTCATTTTATTTATTTATGGTTTACATCCTATTTTCCATTCTTTTTTTTTTTTTTTTTACATTTTCTTGTTTGCAGACCACCTGTGAGCAACTGGCAAGTAATTTGGACATATCCATGTATCTCTCTAACACTTTACCCACCTATTTGTACTTTGTTTGCAATCCAAGGTTTCTCTTCTCTTTTTTAGCTAGAGAATGCACCCTCTTCTGCCATGTTTTTCTCTAAGTGTTGGCTGTCAGTGCTGCTCAGATGTCTTTCCAGAATTCATGTTCAGTCCAATCCAGTGACTGACAAACTCTCATATAGATCCTGCAGCTGCATATACTTATGTCACCCTAAATTCTGGAAGCTTCAAAGAAAATAGGACAGATCTGGTAGTCACACAGAAAGGGCTTGTTTAGTTTTGATTAAGTGTAGAATGAATAAGAACGCAGCATTGAAGAACATGAGGAAAATAAATGCCAATCGGGTGAAACAGCGGATGGCTCAAAGGATTATGAGGGAAGGCCATTACACAAATTATTTGAGTCAAATTTGAATGTTCCCAGTAATCATCTTGACTTTATTCTCAAAGATCCTAAAGTCAGTTTCCGGTGTAACATGCAAATACAGTGGTCATTAAAAGGGACGGATACAGAATTGCTTATGGAAAAGGGAGGAGGGATCCAAAATATGCCATTATTTATTCTTATCACAGAGTGTTAGTATGGATTTCTATGGAAACTTATCAGAAATTATTCTTGGAAAAGGTCTCTGGAGGAAACATGTCAGTCCTCTGGCTCCCCACTAATCACATCTGCGAGCACAGAGAAACCAAACTAATCATACAGATTACCCTGACTAATGCTTTGGCTTTTTTTCTCTGTGACTACGTACATGGCAGACTAATAAGGTTCAACATCAGCTGTCAGAAAGCTCCTAGGGAGATGTTGCTTATGTGCCAAGAGAAAGGTATT
>VYZX01019687.1:2692-23409 GCA_013401335.1 Brachypteracias leptosomus | reverse complement strand
TTTTTTTTTTTTTTTTACATTTTCTTGTTTGCAGACCACCTGTGAGCAACTGGCAAGTAATTTGGACATATCCATGTATCTCTCTAACACTTTACCCACCTATTTGTACTTTGTTTGCAATCCAAGGTTTCTCTTCTTTTTTTTAGCTAGAGAATGCACCCTCTTCTGCCATGTTTTTCTCTAAGTGTTGGCTGTCAGTGCTGCTCAGATGTCTTTCCAGAATTCATGTTCAGTCCAATCCAGTGACTGACAAACTCTCATATAGATCCTGCAGCTGCATATACTTATGTCACCCTAAATTCTGGAAGCTTCAAAGAAAATAGGACAGATCTGGTAGTCACACAGAAAGGGCTTGTTTAGTTTTGATTAAGTGTAGAATGAATAAGAACGCAGCATTGAAGAACATGAGGAAAATAAATGCCAATCGGGTGAAACAGCGGATGGCTCAAAGGATTATGAGGGAAGGCCATTACACAAATTATTTGAGTCAAATTTGAATGTTCCCAGTAATCATCTTGACTTTATTCTCAAAGATCCTAAAGTCAGTTTCCGGTGTAACATGCAAATACAGTGGTCATTAAAAGGGACGGATACAGAATTGCTTATGGAAAAGGGAGGAGGGATCCAAAATATGCCATTATTTATTCTTATCACAGAGTGTTAGTATGGATTTCTATGGAAACTTATCAGAAATTATTCTTGGAAAAGGTCTCTGGAGGAAACATGTCAGTCCTCTGGCTCCCCACTAATCACATCTGCGAGCACAGAGAAACCAAACTAATCATACAGATTACCCTGACTAATGCTTTGGCTTTTTTTCTCTGTGACTACGTACATGGCAGACTAATAAGGTTCAACATCAGCTGTCAGAAAGCTCCTAGGGAGATGTTGCTTATGTGCCAAGAGAAAGGTATTGTATACGTTAATGGTGATGATTGCTGCCATTGCAAAATGTGCAAACTGGCTGCTCCTCAGCACCTGTGACAACTTCTGCTAGTTGAAGGTTACAGTGCATCCTTGAAAGAATAAAAATCCTCTGAAAGAGAAGTAGGCAACATCGTTTATTGAAAAGATCTGGCTCCGATTTCTGAAGGTATTCCCATTGAGGCACCTTCTCATCCAATAAAAGTCCTACAGATTTTTTGGGTAGATTTTAAATCAGTCTTCCTTTGGATTTAGGGAGAAGGAAGCCACAGGTATATTACTCCTGGAAGACAGACAGTGTTAAGGTTTGTTGGAGAGAGGAATTGAGATAGGTTATCTTTATGGGTAGTCTTACTTCCTATATTTTAATAGCATTCCATATACAGTCCTGAAGAAATGTGACACAGTCCCTACCTGTGTCATATTCTGGGGCACAGATTTGGTCATTTGGTGGCAGCACTGAATATGGAACTGAATGCACTTTGATAATGGTAATGAAGGATGTTTTTAAGAATGTAGGTGTTGATAACAGAAGAAACACCTTTCTGCCTATTGTGGCAGAGGTCTGCTGATCTCTTTATGTTCTGACTGTTCAGAATTAAAGTCAGTAAGGTGGTTTCCCTGGGTCAGACTGGTCCTGACTCTAGTGAAGGTCTAAGAGACCACATAACTTTTTTTTGTTACTAATCACTGAGAAAAAGCAAATAAGATTTTGTTCTTCATAACCTGTGTGAATCTTAGATTGTGAACAGTGTTTCTGCACCGTCCTGTCAGCCTGATTTCACTTATTTGGTGGTGCTTGTTTGGTGTGTCTAAAGGATTTCTTCCCCAGTGGAGGAAAAGAGAGCATAATCATACTGCCCAAGTATAGAGGGAAATATGGCAGTCACACTGCCCAGTTTGATGCTAATGGAATCAGCTTTTAGGGTTGGAGGTGGGGGGCCTAGGAAGTGAGGAAATTACAGGGAGAAGACAACAAAAAGCAGGAGGAGCAGACTGAGTTATTTGTCAATAGACATGTCTGCCTATTTGGCTATAGACATAATTTTGAGCGCTCTAAATGATGCTGAGGTACTACAGAGACATTGTCAAATCAAATTTGACAGATTAGATGTAGTAAGAACCAGGACTATGCTGCCTTGTACTATCATTTCCACTTCAGTATTTATTTCTTAATAGAAAAGATCAGATATTGTTTTCATGGTAATGTTATATTACGCTAACATTATATTGCATATTACTTCATGGTAATATTATATTGCATTATTATATATTACGGTAACATCCTGAGTACGAAAAAAAATTCAAAGAATTTGCTGTAGTAACCTCACATTTTCTAAGTTGATTCTGACTGATAGTCATCTTCTACTTTAGACAAGTGAAGTATTTTGGGTCTCGAAATGGTAGAATTGCCATATGACGCTTATGGTGGGGGCTGGAGAGCGGAATAGATTCTCTTCTAACAGGAAGGGTATGACCCTGGGTTTTAGAACTTTAGCACTTATATAAGGCTGAACCTCTCTGGACATAACACTGGCATAAGAGAAGTTCAGAGGACATTGGAAGAGGCTCTTTGGCAGTATATTGTAGATAAATTCATTTGTTATAGTATGGATGGGATGTTTATATGTTATAGTTGCAGTTGTCCTCCTTCAAGGAAATGGCTTAGAAGAAAACATTTAAAGATGTTTTACAGTCATCCATTGTAGCTGTGGAAAGAACAGTTGTAGTCTCCGAGCATAACTCATGAAAATGTAGACAACTATTGTATTGCTGAAAATCACTGTCATTGGCTACAGAAAAAAAAGCAACAAGAAAGACAATATTATGTCCTTATATACACCTCAGGAATTTAATTTTTTTTGCATATTTTTTTGTATCCATTGTAAGGATAGTATTGATCTACACTCATGCATTTGTTTTGTCTTTTCTCTCATAGCTTTCTCAGCAAGCTTTAAAAGAAGCAGCATGTAACATTAGCTGAGGCTTTTTGCTGTAGTCTGCATTCACACAGATACTTTAAGTCCAATGACAATCAAGTTTGTGATGCATGTGCTGGGCTCTGGGCTGTTCTGAAGAACTGGTGCTCTTTTCTATTTCTGTCTTGCACCATAATCTGTTCTTTGGTGAAATACCGTGAAGAAGGAGGAGCAGATTGCTGCCTTAATCAGTATAATTCTCTTCACAAGTTATCTGATCCAGGTTCTGTTGAAATTAATAGAAATATTTAAAAGGTAATTAGATCAATGGTTAATTTTATAGAATTTTCCTACAGCTTTGCTGATGCTATCAGATCTGATAGCACATCCTCTCTTTCTATAAGAGATAACAGAGAAATGTAGTTCTTCTGTTCTCGCTGGAACTAAATGGAGTCTTATCTACATTACTAAGCAGGGATCTTTGTGACCTTTGAGTGAACTATAATGAAAATTATTTGCGTGACTTGGATTTTCTACTATTTTGAATGATGGAAAATTAGGTTGATTTTGACCTATTATCAAAATACAGGCTGTTGCCGTGTTCACTAGTCATCTATTTTTTTATTGCTTTAAATTAATGATGAATTAATTTTGTCTGTGATAAGGTATACCATCATTTTAAGAATATTTCCTGTAATTTTTAATAACTCCATTCAATAATATATCAAGGCTGGGATTTTGAGGTCTGACCTTTGGTCTAGAAAGTAAAAAGCTCCACGCTTCTCTCCTGAATGCAAGTTTTCTTTTTTTCTTCCTTTTTCTTTCCTCCCCTCCTTCCTTCCCCCCTTCATAAACTGTAGCAGTGGTTTTCCAGCTCTGTCACTTGCCTTATATACTGAGATAACATTTACCACTCAGATTCATAGGAAAACCCCACCCTCTTTAGAACCTAGCCTGTTTCCTAGCACTTTAACAAAATTGTCAGGCTCATAATGGGAGGGCAGAGAGGTCAGAGGCAATTGGGCAGCTGAGCTCAGCACACAGTGAGCAGAAGTGAAAGCAATGTCAAGCTGCTTCTGAGAAGATGTGACAGGAAGCAAGCCTGAAAAGCTCACTAATCATTGTCAGCTGCCCTACAGATCAATGATTCCTGTAGACTCCAGGGAGTTACCGCTACTTTTAAATGACTTGCAAAGTTGACCAAGAGAAATAATTTAACGTGTGCTACACAGAAATCTGCATAACATAAACTTTCTAAACCTAACTCTCATACATTAAAAAATTTATTCAGAACTTATGAATCACAGAAAATTTGAAAATGGATCTATACATAATAGATTATACATAATAGCTTACTTTAGCACTTATATAAAGCTGAACCTCTCTGGACACAGAACTGGCATAAGAGGAGCTCAGAGGACATTGGAAGAGGCACTTCGGCAGTGTATTGTCGATAAATTCATTTGTCATCCCATCATGGATGGGATGTTTGTATGGCAGGTATCTGAAGTGAGGAACTTTTTTCCCTTACTTTCATATGATATTAATTTCAGTTCAGATGATAGAACAGTTGTAGTGAGAGTTACTATTTAGGGAGGGTTTCGGTGGACACTCTTTCAGCATCTATTACTTGGCTTTGATTTTTCAGTCCTGCATATAGTGGAATGCAGATCCTAAGTTGAGGTTTGAGCTCTTGAAACTCTTTAAACTTGAATTGCAACATACAGGTTGTCGTTTGGAAGATGGGACAATATATTCAATAGTAGGCAGCAGGTGGTGTTAGAAGTGTGGTCTTTGCTTTTGAGAGTTGAAAATAAAACAGACATATAAAGTTGACAGGTGGTGATTATGTCTGGGAAACCACAGAGATCTAGGGATTTTGCTAATTTTGACAGTTCATAGCAGGTAACTTACCTAAAAATTCTACCTCTTTTTGTTTGTTAATATCTGAATTCCCTAAGCTCTTTCTCAAACAAAAATGCTCAAGTGTTTGCTAAATCCACCAAATAATTAAACAATTAAGGTCTCATCCAAAGCCTTCTGTAGTCCATAAAAATAATTCCATTGCTTTAGTATGTCTTGAGTATACTATAATTGCCAGCATAACTCTCTATCTCTATATAGTCCTATTTTAAGTCAGTGAGCCCCTTGGTACACATACATCTTTTCATACTGAAGAAGGAGTTCAGAAACAGACTCCACCTAAATAATTCTGCAAATAATTATTTGCCTCTAAGAGAGAACAGAGCATTTTTTACCCTTTGTGGTGCTCAGCAGTCACAAGTTTAGTTAGACCTAAAAGTTGTATAGTATGTGTTTATTCCTTGACTGAAGGGACATAAAAGTCAAAATGTTCATATTTGCAAAATCGAAATTAATATCTGTGGTTGTTCTCTATAAAACACATAAACTTTTCAGTGTCTGCAAGTTATCCTTCCAGTAAACTCAAACCTTATTTAGAGCAAAATGAAAACAAACAAAAAAAGCAGCATAAATATAATCTAAGTCAAATGAGTTAGGAAATATCTATCAAAATGTGTCAACAGAATTCTCTCACCTTTAAAAATATTTTCTATCTAGCAGCTCTATTACTGTAATTTGATCATGGTTGAAAATGTGTAGAAGCAATATAAAGCCTGTAGAAATAATATAAGAAGCTTCTATTCTTCATCTAGTTTTAGACTTTAAATACTCTCTTCCACTAGCTTTTCTGTCCAGTTAGTTTCAAGAATAGAGGTATACGGAAGTAGCTCATACAAAGTTAAGCCCATTAAACAATTGCTGGAGAAGTGAGAAATGATTTTGATGGTCTCATACTTTTGTTCACTGTAGATTTTAGAGGAAGGTTCTGCAGTCAGATCTTCAGAGGAGCCTAATGAGGTTAGAAGAGGTTCTGCAGGGCTATGTGGAACTGGACTGATTTTCTTCTGGTTTAGACACTTTCCTGCTAGATGATTTTGAAACTCTCCCTAGGTATCTGTCTGCATATTAATAACTGGAATGCTTCTCATCTGCTCGCATCTCTGAAGCTATTGTATACTGGTAGGTAAAGGATGAGAGCTCCAGGAGAAGACCTCAGTAAGATTTGCTACAGCTGTACTTAAGAGAAAAGATGATTTAAGTCATCTGTTATCTGTGTATCATACTGTAAGTGTGGCTAGTAGTAAAACAGAGCACTGGCTTTGTCATCCAGACTGGACTTATACAAATCAGTGTCACATACTAAGAGACTGTGTCTGATTGCTTCTGGCAGGTTGTCATCAGTGACTTTTAACTGTGTCCAACTGTATTAAGACCTGTGCTGCCCTTCAGGGACTGTTTTTTCAAGGTCAAAAGCAAAATAATACACTTAATGCATTTCATTTCAGCACTTTCTGTTAAGCTTTTTTAATTCTTATGTTTAAATGAATAAATAAAGAGGAAATTAGAGGATTTGGGGAGTTCTGCCAGGCAGCATTTCTGTAGAATAGCATGATTTTCTAGACTCATTTTCTATAATGCAATGTTTGTCCTCGTACCATTATCTGTAAAACAAATCTTCCACAAATTTGCTACAAATTTACAACACAAGCCTGTACTCATATGCAGTGCTAAATTGCTGTAAAATCAGGTAATATGTGCTAAGTACATATCTTTGACTTGTATAAATTCTAATCTTATGGCATGTACTTATCTAAGACATATAGTTTTCAAACACTATATTTACTTATTCAAGAAGGAGAAAATTGTTAGTCTGGGCAGATGTTTCATATGTTGATACTAAAATTAATTGCTGTTGAACTAAGTGGTAAACATTAAACCCTAGCCACACTGTGGGCTCTATGTGGTGTTGTGTATGTTAATTTTACTGGAAAATATATAAGGAATTAATTTATCTCTTTAGGACTCACTGTACTAAACCTATGTTTTGACTGTATAAATGAGCCAGTCAAGTGTAAATTCAAAGGATATTACCCTGGTTTTGAGAAATCTCAGTCTGGCTTAGTCAGTGGTGTTCTCATTAGCAGCTTCATTCACATCTGTGTAGCTACCAATTGTGCAGTCTTTGTTCTGTACATGGTGCACTTTCAGTCAAAATGTCCAAACTTAGGACTCCAAAATTAATTTTCTTATCTGAGACAACATTAATATTTCAATCAAATATCTGTTTTTGATTAGTAGTTTCCAAGTATTCTGTCTTGTAAGGAGTGATGTGCATGTTCACATGGGATTCCAGAATGAGAGTAAGGCACACGGCTCTCTGCATCATTTCATTTTTGACAGTCTTTAATGTAATAGTCATGCAGGTTGTTGTGGTGTGTGCCCTATGTATAGGATTAGATCTCTCACAGACAAACCTGAGATTTTCTCCCACGACAAGTGATCTTTGGGGTGCAGCACTAGCTGGACAACCAGCTAGGGGCCTTCTATAGGACATGATGGTTAGGAAGTTTTCATACTTTGACAACCAGGTGACTTTAAGAGCTCTTACAACAGACATTCAGAAATTGAAGCTTTAGTGTTTTTGGCTTTAATCATCAATACCGCTATGCCAAATTGTTCTGTAGCAGAATGAGCTACTGAATCAGGGACATTTATTAATCTCTGTGTTTATCCGTGGTAGTAGTTCTATTACTTACTATAATATCATAATTCTTCTCTGGAAGGCATAAATATTTTCAGTTTACATTATCAGTGCAGCCTATTGATTTAGGGCTTTGTCTGGGCTTCTTAATGGAAAACCCAGAAAAACAGCAGTTTCTCTTTATTTCTTCTTTACTGTTCATTATCTCTTAGGATCAAATGGTGATACATAAAATACTATTTTCTTAGGTGATTCTTGTACAGCATGGCAATACATTTTTCACAAATAGGTAGAGGGCAACAATGAAGGGACAAAGTGAAGGATATCTGAACAGGCAACAATTGATATTTGTTTTTGGCAAAAGAGGAGAGCAGCGTATAAATTGATTGATTAAACTGAAAGAAAAGGCAGCAAGATTTAGAAGCAATAAAGCTACAACTAAATACTCTTGTAGATATTTGTAGATAAGTTGCAATAAGACGAATTGAAAGGACAGGACAGTCAGCTGTACATAGTGACCAGAGATAAGTTTTAAATGTGGTATCTCTGTTTTGATTTAAGTTGCAACCTCTTGTCTTGCTCTTAGTTCACTGTTCTGTAGTGTCTTCCAGAGTGTTGCAACTTCATCTTTTTTTTACCTGGTCTGTAAATTCTCCTAATAAAAATATTACATCCTAAAGGGATAAAGATGTGGAAAGTCTTTACAGTTGGTCATAAGCAAAAGGAAACTGAATGTTTTGTCTCTGAAATCAAAAGAATTATACTGAGTTGGGTAGGGAAAGGATATGAAACTGCCTATTGTTGGGAGTCACAAATGATTCAGCAACAGAGGAGAAAGGGACTACAGAACAGACCACACTGAAAGATAGGGAAGAAAACTTGAAAAACATTTTGAGATATGTTTGTGAGTATCAGAAATGCTGGATATTTTGGAAGATTCTGACTCTACCTTTCAGAAAGAAGCAAGAGTATTCAAAATGTGGTTTTGAGTGCTCTATAGCTTAGATACCACACACAAAACACCCAAAAGGTAGTTATGCTCTGAATTAGTAAAGCAAAGCAGAAGTAAATATTGTTGCAGAGGAGAGAATAAGAGAAAGAAAAGTGCTTTTTGACAATGACCCAGGTGTCACATTGGGTAAACTTACAGGAAAGAGATGTGAATGGAGAAAGCATGTGAAGAACCAGGAACACAGTTATCCTTTTGGGCCTGAGAATACTGCAATTGAAACACTCAAGAGAGACAAGTATACTTGAAAAGATGGCTCATTCTTACTAACTGAATTTTCATCATTTTCTATAGTAGAAAAGAAAATATCTTCAACTTATTTTCTGTAGCATTAAGTAGTCAGGACTTTTACTTCCCCTTTCATGTGTAATTTTAAAATTTTTGCTTTAAAATTAGTTCATTACTGTCTTCCATAATCTAACGATCTCAGTACATCTGGCATATAATGCCTTTTATCAAGTACATACTTGCTATTAATTCGTAATTGTGCAAAAAATTGTTAAACTTTCAGGTAGTAAAGAAATATATAAGAAATATAATTTATATTCTGAACTCTAAATAATTTTAAGCCTTCAGTCTGAATCTAAACCTTTCAATTTTTTTTAAGCATTTTTGAGATTTCAGAACATTTTTTTCTGCTGCTTCAGAACATTAATTTAATAACTTATTCATAAAATGAAAAAAATCTAAATATATTTCAGGTGAATTAAAACATTCTATTTAGTAGGTTTATTTTTTTCATTTTAACTATTCATAATCTCTGTAAATAAGTTTTTGATGTTTTTTTTAATTTGTAAAGAAAAACAATTTAAATATCCTTGAGCCTTTCTTTTATTTTCCTTATTGAGAAGAAAGGGGAGGGAGGAGGTGAAGTTGAAGACGAAGGTGAAGGGAAAAGGGGAAGGGAAAGGAAAGGAGGAAAGAAAATACTACAAATTGATTGTTTCTCATTACTATCCAGGAGAAAATGCCATATTTACTGGATTACTAGTTTGTTCAATTGCAGTAATTTTTATGTTCCCTCATGTTAACTTTCCTAAGTGCTCTGTTATATCAGAAAGGCCACTTTTGTGTTCAGATGTTCTAGTTATTTTGTGACACTTAAAGCTCTCTCTCTTTGGTGGTTTGTCTAATATGCCTTTCTTGGCTCTCTTTGGTATCAAACTACAATTTGTTTGAAACACTGATTGATAAAAAAGATCATTATAGGACAGCACGAAAGAAGGAATTATCATTTAACGCTGATTTTTTTTTTTTTTGGTTCAGCTTGAACTGTCACCAAACCCATGTGGTTTCAAATGTTCCAGATAAGAAAACAGGAGTAAAACAAAGACTTTTTTTCAATACTTTACATGTTGTAAACACTAATGGGCTTTCAAAATATTAAATATATTCTTGCTTTTCTCTATGTACAATATTTCCTAAGAATGTACTCCTTCAACTCCTTTCCTTAAAAAAAACCCTGGCAACTTTATGCAAATATGGTCTCATTTAATATAAAACGTCTGGCTTGTAGCCCAATACGGTGTGCAGAGAAATGATAATCACATTGAATTATCATTTTTCAGACCTCAAGGTTAAAAAGAAATATTTAATCTGACCATATTTCATGTTTTTAAATCTGCATTTAATATGAAATACATTGCAGCACTACCACACGTTTCCATGACTTTGCCATTCTCAAAGCTTAATTGTTTTTGTGGGACACTGACACATTCTGTGCCCACTGTTTCTTACACAGCTCTTGATGGATAGCCCGCTTCTTACAACTTGTATGAAATGTCTTGAATTATAGTATTTTAAAGATTATTTTATTTGTTTTCTTCTGTGTACAATTCTGGTTGAAAATTTTAAATTAAATATTTCTGTAAAAGAAATGTTTCTATTTTTACAGAAACAAACTATCTAAGCACATAATAAGCCCTAAGAATAATAATGAACTCATTGACACGAAACAAAAGTGAATGTCTCATAAAAATCTTGTCTGAACTAAGGATGTGATCATGGAGTTGTCAAAGCCTCTTATTACTCTTAGTTAAAATGTGTAATTAAAATGTACCTACAATGGATTCTCACCTTTTAAATTTACTCCACACCTTCCTTTCTTCAGGTACCTGACAGTTCAGAGTGGATGAAACAAAAATATCATCTGCCCATCTCTCTTGTGTATGTAGGTTTGGAAGAATACTATTTGCGTGCATTAATTTTTAATCTGGATTGAGAACTATCAGGATTAGATTATGATCTGAATACTTTCAGGAAGTTTAGGCCCAGTAGTTATCTTTGCAAAAACTAGCAGGGTTTTTTCTACAAGGGAAGGAAAGGGGTTATGATTGAAAATATTATTGGCCTCGGTTTGTTGTTTTAAAGTAAATATTGAGAAATGAAGAAGTTTCGGAATTATTACTTTATTTACAGATGTCCATTTCAGTTTTTCAAGGTTTAGGGTCAGGGCCATCCACTAGACCTGCAACAGATGCTCTCATCCCCTCTCCCTTCCCAAAGGGGAAGAGAAAGGGAATAAGGGAGGGAGATTTATGGATTGGAAAAGAGAACTAAAACAGCTTTAGTGAAAATAACAATAATAAAATAGAATGTATACAAATATATACAAAATCAATGTTGAATCCAACTCCTGATGGTAATTGCATCATCACCACCACTGATGCTGTGGAGCAGGCACTGGGGAAGTCCCAGACTGGGCTCAGCGGCAGAGAGAATCTGGATTCAGGAGCTGGATTTTGCAGNTGGAATACCTCCCTGGTCAGTTTAGGGTCACCTGTCCTGGCTGCTCCTCCCCACAGGTGAAGCCTTTCACTTTATCCACCCCCTGATGTGGTACATAAGAGCTAGCAGTGACTTTGGTCTCCATAGAAGTAAGTATAAGCTAGGGCCTTTCTGCACACCAGTTCGTGGTAGTAACTCTAAACATTGAGCATTTTCACTGCTAGAAGCAGACACTGTCTTTGAAAATATACCGTTAGCTTCAGAAAGTGCAGTTAGTTAGAAGAGACTCAGCTGAAAAGTGAAATTACTGAACAGAATTAGTTCTGTTCAAATACAAACCAGGACGCAATTAATTTTTGAAATGTTTCTAAACACCAGTCTGAGAAAGCAAACCATAATGCCTATGGAAGATTGTTTATTTCTTTGCAAGGAAAGGGTGAATCCTTCATGAGCTCTGACTTCCTAGTGAGTATTATTCCATTGTGACTGACAGCACAAAGGGTAGCAATAGAAAAAGCTTTTAGAAAAGACTTAAGAGAAAAACAATGTCAGCGTACAACTACAAACTAGTACCTAGGGACTGAGGTAGACAGATTTTCCCTTGATCCCTTAGAGTCTGAAGTTCATGTCCTTTTCTCTATACATTTATTGTTCCAAATATAACAACAGTTACATGTTAAATTTTTGAGCTCTTAGTGTGGACAGTGTATTTAGAAAACATTTCTGAACATCTGTGTATTTTTTAATGTATTTCTTTCCAGAAGATATTTCAGTATAACGTCTGCTTCTAGACATGCCACATATGCTTTTGTAAGATAAGGGAAACAAGAACTAATTAACATCTAAGTGATGCCTATATTTTAAAGCTAATTATGCTTAATTAATGTATGAATATTTTATCATATATTACCAAGTACTTTCAATAATCTGGGTTTTTAAAAAAGATTTTTTTGATCTATCTATATCTACCTATCAAAATATTCTCCAATGTGTTTTTTTTAAAAATATCATTTTACTCTTAGATCATTTCTATGGTGTGTTATCAGGAACACTGCAGCTGTTCACAGAAATATTAACTACATTAATTGCATTTTTTGTCTGTTACCTTTTGAGGGCCTTTTAAGCATTTTGTTTTTTTCTAATTATTTATTTTATTTTTTAAATTATTCTGCATACCTTTTACTGTGTCTCCAGGGCAAACAAGCACTTTTGTATAGCTAGGTCAGATCTTGGCTGCCAGAATTAATAGAGAAAAAAAAACAGTGACCATTGGGGTAGGCCTCTGATGTATAAAAGGACACTATTGTCAATACTTCCTAATATTGACTGAAAAACAATGGGCCAGAGGCTTTCCCACCAGCCATCAGCTTTCAGTTTCTTCCTTTATTCAGACTCCCCTGCACCCAGGTTCATTTGCTTAGAGCTCTACCATGCTGCTTGCATTTATGGGTCTTTTAAATTGTTTGATCTATTGGATACAAATGGTTTGGCCCATGCTTCCCAGACACCTTTAAAAAAAAGCTCAAACCAAACCAACCATCTTCTTTTTTTCCTATGTACCTGTCTATAAATGGAAGTGCAGAACATGTTAACAGAATTACATGGACTTAAATTCAATACATCCAAATGTAGTCTTTGGTTGTAAAGGAGATGTCCATGCAAGAATTTTTTTTTAATTTGGGATTGATTCTCCTCCTCGTTAATGCTAGAATGGCTCATCACTTGTCACATCACATAAATAAGATAAATCTGGCATCCTTTTAAAGAATGGTCTAAATTATCTGTGATACATATGTATATGCTGCAGCAAGAGACCCTAGACCTCTCTTTTTCTAGCTAAGGGCAATATACAATTTTTGTTTGTCTTAAAAGAAACATGCCTTCATGCACAAAGGAAACATATTGTCCTATTGTAACCACATGGACGGAGGTGTCCAATTGTAATTTTGTTCATCACCTTCCCATTTTGTGTTCTGCCTATCTTTGCTAAATACTCTGTAGTGTAGATGTCACTTTCAGCTCTGACATAATCTTATCTTTGAAGAAGCTTATGAATCAGAGTTTGACTACAGTGTATTTATATTAACAGACTTGATGACAGGCATAACTTTGTTGCTAATTTCTCTATCATTTCTTTATACAAGTATTCTAACTCATAACTATGCTGGCTAATATACGTATGTGGATATATAAAAATGTCAGTCACATAGTTCTTATAAAAACCTGTATTATTGCTCTATTTTAAATCAACAAATTTATCTTACCTTTCCTACATTAGCAATGACTTCTGGAACATTCTACAATGATTTGGTAACTGCAAATAGTGCCATTTGTTCTAAGGAGACATTTTCTATGAATAGCTACTCAGTCACAGAGCTACTCGAAGGAGTTTTCCTTTGGGAAAAAAAAAGAAAATAATTTAATGGGAATATGATAACTTCGGTGATTTTAATGGTAAAGCATCAGAAAGAATTGGTTTCATTTTGGTACTACCACAATACTAATTTCTTGGTATTAGATTGGATTAAATATGTGTTTATATGCTACATAATCCTATAAGAATGAGAATGGTTTCTTCTGTATGAAAACTTAGCAAGGGCCTCTTCATTTTTACCCACAGAATTTTTCTCATCAGCAATTAAAATCTCATCTTTTCAAACCAGAGGTCTGAAGACCAAACCCCACTGTGACATGTCTCCACAGGACAATTTGTTACCAGTTCAGTGACAATTGTTTCAGCCAGCTTTTTAATAGAGGAACGAAATAACCATCTTTCATATGTGTTCTTTGGTATTGACAGATCACTTTCAGATTCTTGCCTCCAGCAGAAATAAGCATCTCTTCCCTTTAAAATGATAACTACTATCCTGCAGTGATCTTCCTTGAGTCTGGTGCTATTTTCAATCTGTTTACATTACCTGGATGACATAATTTTCCATGTTCAAGCTATGAGACCACTGTTATACTCTCAATTTATTGTATTCCATAGTTTCTAATGCCTGCTAGTAGTAGTTTTCAGAGTTTTGTTTAATAAGACTAAAAGAAACGCACAAAAGCAGACTACACAAACTTTCAAACTGTTTCATTTCAAACAAAAATATTTCTGTTTCTGGCTGAATAAATACATTGTTTCAATTATTTGTTTCTTTAAGGAAGGAGAAACTAACAAAGTTTTCAGAAGTTAAACACCCTTAATGAAAATATCATATTGGCAAGATCATAATTTTTCAGGCAAAAGCAATCCCTATAAATTATGATTACAAAATGTTTTTTAAAAGTAGAGCTGTAGTGTCATCTGGAGCTTAGTAGAGACTGCAGTCTTATGAGCCACACCTTCCATTCTGGACATACAATAAAGAAACTTGTAAGTACTAGGAAGTACTTACATAGTTTGTTGGGTTTTTTTCACGCTGCTTTAAAAGCACAGACTAAGTAAATAAACACTAATTTCTCAGTCAATTCTGGACAATAGTGGACAGTTAATTTATGGCATCAGTAGTTTTGGGAGGAACTAGGTGTTGACTTAGTGGGATTAACCACAGTTATACATTTTTTAACTAAAATGTTGGCTGCTTTTAATTCTTGCAATCATTCTTCTTTCTTGCACACAATACGTATGAAACAGTAATACTGTAAAAGATCATTTATAGCATGAAGGGAAGCATGTATGTCATCAGCCAAGTTTATAGTGTATGTTAACATAGCTATTGATTAGATTGGCTCAGCCTCTGCTTTATAAAGAAAATACATATTTTTTTTACCCATCCCAATTGGGAAGACATGTAATGAATTTAGTGTTGGTGACATAAAACAAGATCTCATCTCAACATGCAAACTTCATTAGCTGCAAATGAACATGCTATGGAGGAATGAGATATACAAGTCACAAATGTGTAATATATATCATTTTAGGTTGTAGATCTGTTGGAATTTGTGATTTGCCACTGCATTTCTGTCTTCATAGCTGGATCCAAATTGACGGACTGGCCTAGGATTTGTTAGTCTTTCCATGGGAATGTTACGGCTCCAAGTGTATTAAAGATAGAAGAATTTCCCCACATTCAACAATGATCTTTTCCTTTTATTTACAGCAATGTGTATTTGTTTTTTGAAACTGCTAACAGTGTCATAACTGCTTCAGGCATTTGCAGTTAGGCTGTTTAAGACAGCTTGCAAAACTGAGGAAAATGAGACAGTAAAGAGCAGTTCACCTGGAATATCAGGAGGCTTTGGTGATAAAAAAACAAGATTGTGGCTTTCTGGGTGAAATTACACAGTATTCTTGGATGAGAGTGGATGGCTAACATGGTGATCTTTTGAGAGAAAAAAATCTGAAATTAAAATAAGAAATGGTGAGGGAGTTAAAGCTGTGCATACTGTGAACATGTCTAATTGTCTTATGTTTGATTTATATTTTTATTTGATAATTGAGTTGGTTTTTTGGAAAGCGTAGACTGCACTTGTGATTACTACCAAGTAAAATTTTTGTCTGGTAATTAATTTCTTTATAAAGGAACATTTTAAAGTATTTTGAAAAATGATCTCATTATGAGAGTTCTCTGCCCGCACAAGAAATATTTTTTCCTCTTTTTGGAGGTCAGAAATTGACATGCAATTATGCTTGTTAGGTTAGAAATTTGACATGCCATTATGCTACAGCAGAAGATTTCCCCAGTTTCTATGAAATTACATATGACGAACTGCTATCACCCTAGTCATTATACTGTACAGCTAGAACATTGTTTTTAAAGGCAATTACCAACTCCCTGATGTATGTATTTGCAGTTTTAGAGTCAAAAGCAGATTCTTTTTGAAAATAATTTATCTGAGAGAGTTGGGGTGTCTTAGGAATGAATGAAAATGTTTAGGTTGTTGGAAGAACAATTTCATAACATTTGATTCTTATTTTCATCAATGACAATACTGCAAAGCTAAATATTTACACATACAGACATTTCAAGGCAAAGATCAGTTAAGATGCTAGCAGGTTCCTCTATCTTTGACTTTTAGATCAAAGTTCTATCTTTTAAGTCAAATATAGTGTCTAATATATCATTGCTGTGTAGTCCTCTAAGATTATGAAATATAAATCATCCATGGTAACACAAGTATAAATAGTGACTGTTTTGTCCTAAAAAAATCTTGAAAAGACACAATCTTTGAACAATTATGTTTATAACGAAGTGTACAAGCAAAGTACAGTTTTTTGAGACAGGATATTCATGTCTGTCTATGACATTCAGCTCCCATTGAAATGGTCAAGGACTGAAAGGTTTTTATGTGGGAAGAGGTGAGAGAGAAGCTAAATGTATCAGAAATTTTGCAAAAATAATGGAAACTATACAATTCTGAATTCTTTCCCCTGTGATCCTGTGATGGTGTATTTGGAATTAAATTATTCACTAATCTAGCTGTACTGTCAAAGTCCTGTTTGCTTTGCTTGATGGTGCAGCTTGTAGAATTTATATGATAAATGGAAAATTTCATTTTCTTTAGTGAACCTCTGCTTTTCATGGTTAGAGTGAAACCTGCATGCTTACAAATGTCAAAAAAAAAGGAGAGCAAAGAATCCTCTTTGTTGATATGTGGCTTTATCCTAGGGTTCCTAACTCACAATACTTTTTTTCCTTCTGATTCATGGTTTTTTGCCTGAGCTTTACTAGAAACTATAATAAAAATCACTCCTGAATGTGAGTAAAATGACGCTTATTGTATCTCTGAAAGTGTGAGATGAAGCAGGAAAATTCATGTTGTCATAAAATTTCAAATTTAGATCAGAGGTCCAAGGAAACTTGTCTATAAAAAAACACAGTAAAGAAGCCCTTCAAAGACATCTTTTTATAAACATGTTGAAAGGAGAAAGAAAAAGAGTGAATGTTCTTGCAGCTCAGTGACCGACACTCTTTCACTTGAGCAGGGAACAAATATGTCAGAGACAGTGACATTTATATGCCATTCTCTTAACCACTTATCCAACTTTCTCCAGCTCAAATACAAAAAAATATAAATCTATCTCTAACTAGAATGAAGGAATAAAAAAAGGAAATATGAGAGAAATGCAGAAATATAATTTTACACTAAATGTATCTGTTGAAACCATTTATGATAATTTTGAATCTTTTTTGATAATGAAGAATGAGTTAACATACCACAGAATGGATGACAAATTTACTAATTTAAAGAACAAACACACAGGGGTTGCATCGATTTGCTCTACAAAGGATCTCAGAGTGCTAAATAATAAGGGGGATGCTTCTGCTTTTTGGTTTTATTTTCAGTTTCTTTTACACAGAAACCTAAATGACTGCTGAGTTCTCACAGAAGTGACATGTATGTGGAAATATTGGTCCCCAAATTTTGCTTGACTTGATCTTGTTCCTTAATTACTGCTCATCTAAAATAGCGCCTGCTATTGTAAAATTGTATGATTTATTCTTTTTCTAACAAAAATCCCCTTCTTTCTTTGCTTTTATTTTTTCCACCTTCTTCTTTCTTTTCCCTCTTCTTTTCCTTTTCTTTTCCCTGTAAACATAACCTCTTTGGGGTCTGACACCAGACCTTTGACTGCTATAGCAGTCTATGGCAATCAGGAAACAGTTCACTGCAGCTCATTTCCCCTGAATCATGAGTAAGGTGTAGAATACCTGGATGCCAGTGGTTTCTGAGTACCAACAAACAACAAAATGCTTTTAATTGCTGACAGCAACACAATTCTTTCAAGAGATCTAATTGAAGTATTTATTTGCCTCTAACATTGGTTAGAACTTTTTATTTCCTTAGAGCCCTTTTATAGTTCACTTGTGACCACAATTTGAGAAACAGTTGAGATATTTCTCTCTTAAAATTTTAGCTTTAGAAAGATTTGTGTGGGAACTCTAAATACAGAGGTATACATACTCTGTTAATGCATGCAGATTTACATGGACTGAGGAAAGGGAACTATTTTGGCTGGCAGATCCAGATGGCTTGCAGAGATAAAGCTGTTTTTTTCCCCAGAGAACAGAAGCAGAATGAGTTACGACTAATGGATATTAGACCTCAGACATAAAGCCGTATCTCGTAAAAGAATGTCTTGACATTTTTAGAGAAGAGTATCTGATGGGGAAGCACAGGCTGGCAGTGAAGTGTGCCCACATAGGTTGCAAAGCACCTTTTAGGCTGTGAGTTTTGTGCTGTGATGAGGTACTAATTGGTTGTCACTGAAGTACTGATTGATCTGATTCAGCTGTCCTCCTCCAGTGGACTCTAACCTAATCTGAACAGATTCAAGAGCTCAGAAAGAAATGAAAGCAGAGAAATGTGTATCAGAGTTTCATTAGTTTTGCTTTCCTAGTACTTTTCCTTTATGATTTAAATCTGGGGACAGCGTCAGAAGGATTTTCTTAGAGAATATCTGTGTACTTTTAGACATACTCCCTTAAAGAGATGTGATCTAGTTTTATAGGGTCAAAGAATCTGCAAACAGAAGTTTAGTGAATTGCAATTAAAGACTGTGCTTGGGTTCCATCCTGTATAATGTCCTAATGTGAAGAAAATATTCTCACCCTTTTAGCTAAAGTTTGGGGAAGCAAAATCAGTTGATTGTAACCCAGTCTACTAGCCTGTTCATCTGGAGTTAATGTGAGCATTACTATGCTATACTGTGTGCAGACTTCCATTGATACAGCAGATAAAAAGGCCAACTTTTAGTTTCAGCCCTTTTTTATTTAACGCTTTGAAATTATACATCTTGATTTTTAAACTTTNNNTAATGTTTGTTTTAGGGCTGAATCACTGTTTTTCTTCCAAAAATTCTAACAGTCTATCCTGACTGTGCACCATCATTTCAGAAATGAAAAATAATGAAACAAAAAAGGTGAGAAACTTAGATACCTAGGCAGTCCTTGTTAAGTTTAGCTGCATTGGTTTACCTATCTCTAATGTAAATGTTTCAGATGTGAACAGCTAGTAGTTCCTGAAGACAGCCAAAAAGTTGATAGTTATACAGAAAACAGTGCCATGAACTGGCAGGGAAGGGAGGAAAAAAACTGAATAATCCTCCTCCGAGTTAAAAAAAACAAATCTACACCACCATTGAAACCTATTTCTTACAATAGTCAATGCTGACATTTAAAGTTTATGTTGTTCTTGAATGAATATACCAAATATCATACCTTGTGAAAAGCAGGTAATGTAGCATTTTATTAACTTTCTGCAACCCATCATTGCTTGATTTCAGTATACAAAGGTGTAACCAAAGACACACCAAGTGGACTAGAGAAGAAAAAGCTTTGAATGACAAATGAGAAAAGAAGAACTTCTAGATGAAGTGGTATTTTCTTTGCAGTAAAAGAAAAAAGTGAGAAAAAAACTATGGGAGATGAAGATTTTAATGAAATTCCTGATGTTGGAAATTCCTGCTGTGGGAAATAGTCTCCTCAAAAGGCTGAATTCAGAGTCTTTACACTGCTACAAGTAAGTTGATTTNGAATCACTGTTTTTCTTCCAAAAATTCTAACAGTCTATCCTGACTGTGCACCATCATTTCAGAAATGAAAAATAATGAAACAAAAAAGGTGAGAAACTTAGATACCTAGGCAGTCCTTGTTAAGTTTAGCTGCATTGGTTTACCTATCTCTAATGTAAATGTTTCAGATGTGAACAGCTAGTAGTTCCTGAAGACAGCCAAAAAGTTGATAGTTATACANTTTTTCAGACCCATGACTGAAGAAACTCCTTGGACTAGATGATGTCCAGAGGTTCCTTCCAACCCCTACCATTCTGTGATTCTGTGATACAAAGACTCCTTGTTCTTGATTAATGTTCATTTCTGTTTAAGTATTCAGGCTGGATTTGTAAGAGTTCCATTGTCTGATGAGGTTTCTGATATTTAAGGACATCAAAATTTATCATTGCTTCATCTAATGAACTGAATAGAAGGATAGAAAGAGCAAAGCAGGAAGATGTGGAGTTTTTTTCCCCCCTAATCCTGATACAGACTTCTTCACTGTGGCACAGAACAAATCATTTAGCATGTGTTAAGTAATGATTATGGTATTACTTTCTTGTCTAATTCACAGGGCTGTTATGCATGCTAATCAAATAATCTTCTTTAATGCTTTGGTGGAGTATGGTTCTTTATAAAAGAAAATAATATATTACTCATTGCTCTTCTGCATCTGGCCTTCTCAGTGGGTGTAAAAACATCTGCCCATTTGCCTTATGTCACAGATGGCCTCTAATCACAGAAAGAGACAATTAGTCAGATCTCTGTTACAGGTTGGTTTGTTTGTTTTTTAACAGATAGATGTTTTTTATTCCAGATTCTTATACTTTTCTTATGTTTTCCTTTGTGGCCTTGAGTAAAGTGCTTGGCATCTTTTCTTTCTAGAGATTCTCCAGCTGCCATGTGTCTGAACTCGATGCTTGAATTATAGCAGAGACAGGTCAAACTCATACTCCTAACCCATCTCAGAGACAGGGTACACAACACTTGTAACTCTATTTTGCCTTGGATTTTCAAGTTTTCTGCTTGTATAATGAGTTCAAGTGTTTTGGAGAAAATTCAGGCTTAAAAATGTAATGGCCATTTTTC
>VYZX01019685.1:2949-23082 GCA_013401335.1 Brachypteracias leptosomus | reverse complement strand
GGGGGGGGGGGAGAAAAGAAAAAGAAAAAGATGCTCAATGAATGTCACTGTGAGCTAGAAACTCTGACAAAACAAAAGATCATCTGTTTTCAGACTAAATAGTACAGGTTTATCAAAAGACAGATCCTCTACAACAGATACGAGGATTTTGGCAAAATACCACATCCGGGGCTTTCCTAGAACACCCATCCCTAAACTCTATTAAAACTTCTCTGATNTTCTCTGATCTTATCAAGACAACCAGACATAAAGACAATACCAAAAATTTCCTCCTAGAAGCCTGGAACTTCTGACATTTCTTTCCAACAGCCAGTGAAGCAGAAGTCTGCAGCAAAGTACAGTTGTGCTTCGGTCACATAAGCAGATAAGAACAGCCTAGCGACTGCCAGCTACTGCAGAATACCTGTGAGGTTGTGGGATGCTTCCCTTTGTGTATGAGTTTCTGCTACACAGAATATTGCAGTGTCTGCAGATAAGTCCTAGAAGTAAAGCCACTGTTCCACTAGCACCTAGGGGTGGTGTTCTCTCTGAAGGACAAAGATGGTAGAAGACTTGTATTGTAAAGAAGAGTTATTTTACCCCCAGATGATGTCTGGATGACAGAAATCCACTAATGCACCACACAAATCTGCAGCCTGGAGTACATGCCTAGACAAGTTAATAGGCATCCATCTCATCCGCTATTTAAGAAAAGAGGTAAACAGAAACTTTTGCACCTAGACACACACAGCTTGAAGAGACCACCAAGCCACTACCACAGTATCAATGACAAGGAGGGTCAGTAGATTTAAAGGCCAGAAACTGCAAGGCTCAGGGAAAAAAACTAACAAACAAACAAACAAAAACAAACCAACAGCAAAGTCTTGTCAGCAAACACAGGAAAGCACCAAGAATATTCTGGTTAAATGCCAAATGAACCAGAGACCTCGTCTCCTTTGCAAGTAGCTGAGGACATCTCTGTGTAAACACACATGTGGCTCATGCTTCAGAGGTAAAACAACCCTCGCACCTGTCAGAAACCTGCAAAGGTAACTTAACTATACTAAATAATAGTAATAATGAAGTATTACATTCAATAAGAAGTTTGGGCAAAGATACTGGATGCAAGACTGGAGCCCCAGCTTTACAGCACAAGCAGCATTTGGCACAGTGCCTGTGTGGAAATGGAACTGAGATAGTCCCGACAGCAACATCTCAGCTTCTGCATGCCGGGAGTTCAGCACCAATGGACACCACTCAGCTGAGCACAGCGGCACTAGTCCTGCTTCCTTCTTTGAAGTTGGTCAGTATACATCATTGCAGCTCATTGAAATTTTACACTGAAACTGGATTTCATCCCTTTTCAGCTAATGGATTATGATTTCTCCAAGTTTTCTTCACTTTTATCCTTCAAGCATCCTATGTTTATGTGGAGTTACAAGCGTGCCCCTGTGATAGTCTAGCACAGTCCAGCACTGATGCAGAGCTATTTTGTTTAATTTACCCAAAAATCACTGCCCAGATATGGCTGTATCTTCCTTCTCCAATCTTTGTATTTAACCCAACACCAAAACACAATATCCCACAGATGTTTCAAGCAGTCATCCACTACTATTTAAATGGGTATTAGATAGTGCCCAAATGCTCTTAAGGTTGCCAGTACAGCAATTTTACAGTAATGCAGCAACAAGAGCAGAGCAAAATAAAAATGCAATTCATGATAAACAGCTATGTATCTCCTAAGTAGGTTTATTATTACAAGGGTAAGGAGATTTACCTTCACCCTTAACATACACATATTCCTTGGAGAGACAAGAGTACATGACATCAGTAAATACCTTCTGTGGACTTTGTTAAAACCATAAAAAAAAAGTGATTTGTGCACTTCTCAGCTCTGCTTGCAAACAAATGCCTAATCATCAGCGAAAGTTACTCAAAACACTGTTAGCGTTTTTGCTTATTTGGCTGGAGAGCACTTTGCAGACCACTGGTTTCAGTCTTACTGGCACTTCCTGGTTCGTCCATCACTGTTGTGCGCTGCTCGTGCACATCCCTGCACTCACAACAGCCCCATCGTCCCACTGCAGAAACAGCCCCATCGTCCCACTGCAGAAACAGCCCTGTCCCTGGAGACTCAACATGCAGCAGAGGGGGCACGAGGAGGAGGAGGAGGAGAACAGACTAGAACCTTTACTGACATGAAAAAGTTTCTGAAGCAAACTACAGGTCAGCTACTGAGACACAGGGGGAGGGAAGAAGTATCTGAATAAATAAAAAGGCCACATGATAAAGTATTTGAAATGTGTTTTTATGTCAACATAAAACAATCAGCACTGCCCTTCAATCACTCTTCTCTTTTCACACAACCTACTTCTCAAGTGAAAAAACTATACAGTTAGCCTCACTGAAGTCAAATCACAAACTCATGTCTTCAAGATGTTCAGTGTGGGACCAGGGCCAATTTCTCCTGGAATGCAGGTGCTTTTACACACATGGAATTCTACCAATACTAGCAGGGCCCAGCCTATTCTAAATTAAGATCTGAAAATAAAGTTCCCCCCCCCATTTTGTTTGTTGGTCTGTTTTGTTTGTTTTAAGAAGGGAAAGAGGGTTGTTGAAGAGCCTTTTCCCTCTCCATTTTTCCCTCCTATTGTTTTAGGCAGCAAGGAAGAAAAATTCAAGAAGAAAAACGCAAGAAAAGCTCCGTGATCTACAATTCCATGATAAAAACATATCCTTCATGCTAGAATTTCAAAAAAGCTGGTTTTCACATTAAATATCATAGCATATTCTTTCATAACCAAACGTTTACCTGCATAACTGTCTTTTGGCAGATACACTAAAAATTTGGAGTTTCTTGGTTACATTTCAAGACTGAGCAACAGATAACTTAAAACTCTTTGTGCATAAATTATCAAGCAAAATTACAAAAATCTAATTGCATTTAACATGCAAAAGTACAGCTACTGTCATTCCTAAGGCTCATGCAGATTTTTACATTCCCTTTATAGGAAGGAGGAAGGTAGTACTGTCAGTTAGCCAATCTGTACATTACTTCCAGCTGATGAGTGTCCAGGTTACTTTGCCTTGGGTTAGAAAACTCTTCCTTTATTCCAGAATGGTAAATCTGAAGTAACTAGGAACAGCATGAAGCTTATTCATCTCCTTTCTCATAAACATGCTCAGTTTGCAAGTCAGAAAAACTATTCAGCCTTTTGCTCTTTAAACTGCAAGAGCTAGATGGCAAACTTTTCTTTTGATGTGTTACAGAGGACAGTGCAAGAACGCATTAGCTCAAACTATTGCTCCAGTATTGTCTATGCCACTGCACACTCCTAATTGGTTGATGGACCAAAACAGTAATTTCACCCTTCCGTTCTTAAGGCACTAGTAATATTTAGAGAACAGCTAAAGAAAAAAAAGCGCACTTTCTAAAGTAAGCACAGATGTATCTGAAAGCACAAGGATCATGTACTTAATGTGTCATTACCCAGGCACTCTTGTTAATAGTGCTATACAGAGAACTACCTTGATTATTTTACAATATTTTAAGAACCGTTCTTTTAAGAGAAGATAAATTAGAACACTTAAGGCCTTAAATCAAATTCAGCACTACTAATATTACTATGTATGCTAAACCTTTCTCCTACAGTATTTAAAATTAATTAAGCTTCTAGGAACAAGCACCCAGAGATCTTCTTGACTGACTATATGTAATTAAGACTAAAAGATATGTATGCTTAATAAAACATTCAAAAAATGCTCCAAAGTAACACTAGAGATAATTTACATAGATTTAAATATAAAAATATTATATATTTTTAATAAGTTTTCCCAATAATATCATCTCCAGGCTCATATTCAAATGTTTCTTGCTATGTATTTTCTGACCTTCTGTTCCTTAAAAATAGTTCCTGTAACAATGCAATAATCGAAAAAGTATTTGAAAACCTTCCATGATAACTCAATTAAAAAACAACCCTGGTATAACCTCTGCTCTTGTACATGTCTCGACTTCCAAATACATCTTAAGTTACAATATCCAAGACAATTCTTTGGAAAGTTCAATACATTCTCATAATAAGTGACTTGAAAAAAAGCATAACACGACAGTTTGTTTAGATAAAAAGATGACTAAATATTAGGTCTCTTTTAAAGTTTGAGTTGAACGGGACATGCCCCGTATCCATTTTCACTCATTTCTGACAAGAGCATAAACAGCAACTCAGACAAGGGAAAAAACTCCAAAGGTCTTGGACAGTACCACTTAAACACCAGATAAGGAAAATGGAGTTGACAACATTATCAAAGATAGACAATGACAATTAATATGATACAAGTTATTCTACTTTGCCATGCATATTATCAATGAGTCTTTAAAGCTAAAATTTTGCACTGAATATTCATTAGTACTGGATAGACCTTAACCAGCTCAGAGTAGTAACAAAAGAAAGTAATGGGGAATTGTTAGCATATTTTGCTACACAGAAAAGCAAATCCCAGGTTTATACTTTAACTGAAAGGTATGGGTTCCCTCCTTCATTCCTTTCCTATGGATAGAATGCAAGGAATGCAGCTTCTGTTTCTCTACCTAAAGTTTGGAAGTGAGACAAGCAGAACTTACTATAAAAACTGTTATTCCTAGAGAAATAAATTCTATAAGCCTATTATAATGGATACTCAGCCTGCAGCAGCCAAGAGCCAGACTTAGGATTTGCTACTAGGAAGGCAGAAGGTCTGGCTCCAGGAACAGATACATTTAAAGAAGCTGAGAAGTAATTTGACTGTTAGGAAGATATCAGAAAGCTACCTTTGGATAAGACAGCCATATACATAAAACCAGAATAAAACAAAACAACAAAAAAGAGAGGAATGCAAGAAGATGCATTTGAAGTTTCTCCCCCATAAAGTTTATTTTACCATAGCTCACTTCACAGATTTATCCCAACAGATCCTTTCCATTCTGGGTTCATAGCTTTTCAAGTGATTTTTGTAAAGAGGTAATACTGACATGGAAAACAATAGGACCTTTCTACCCATTTGCTTACTGGCATAATACTCACCTTTAGGCAGGCATCAAAGAATAACAAAAATGCAGAAATTATGCTAGAAATGTTGTGCAAAAGAAGCACACTTGCTATAGACAGCTACAGAAAAAGGCTTCCTAGACCAAAAGGGATCATGGACTTTGCCTCGATCCAGGCAATTTCAAATGGATACTCCATGAAGTATCACATTAGTCACATCATGAACAGACGCAAAACATCTTACTTCAATGACATGTTTGAATCAGTTGGCAAGCTGGGATCTTGCTCCATCTATGAAATATTCCATCTGCCACCTCCAAAATCTAATTTGATGAGAAGGACCAAGAACAGCAATAGGTTCCTAGATGATGTTTAAATTGGAGAAGAGCCCAGCAAACTACCTGAAATATCTCTTTAGAAACTTGTTCCTGTCTTTCCCTGATGTAGCAGTTCTCTTTAATTCAGCTGCCTTGATGGAAATCAGAGATAATTGTTAAAGCCTAAGACAGTGCTTGCAAGCCTGCCTAGCAATGAACAGTAGAAACAACTTTCCAGATTTATCAGAGCAGGCTCTGCCAACCCACTTTTCTACCAATTCTCGCAGCAACTTTGCAGACAGTTCATGAACTGGTAGGATCTCCTGGGTTTATGCTAATTTGCTCATTTCCCTGTCATACAGGTACCTGTGCTGGCAGGCCATTGTTTACCAGGAAGCTTTTACAAACGAGGAAAAAAAAATAAGGAAGAGCAAAGCACTTTGTGGTGGCGACAATCACAAACAGTCTGCTCAGACACAGCTGCACCAAAGCCATTGCTTTGCAGTTGACATTTCATTCAGAAGGCTGACAGCACAGAAGTAAAACAGAATAGGTATAGATAGTTCTTCCCTAATCTCTTCCTAGAGGAAGCCAGCATCACGCATAAACGGTTTCTGTCTCTTGCTTCCAAGAGACAAAACCATGACACTGTCCTGAACAGCCTACATTGTCAAAGATCTTGACTGCTTTTTACGTTTCCATACTTTTTCTAAAATCTCTCCAACTAATGCTTTTCCCTTCCTATAAAAAACACCTTTTGCAGGCTATGAATGGTAACATTGTGTTTACTTCTCTGCCTTTCTTGAAAAAGTAATTCTAAGACAGCTTATTCCTCTTATGCCCTTGGAATGGTGAGCTGCAGGACCAGCTGCATGGAATCAGAGAAATCATATGAATGAAGAACAGTTTAATGACTTTTGCTTTATAAACCCTTAAACAGCATTTCAGCTGACACTCTCCTACAGTCTTGTATGGTACCTGTTTATCAAATACTAGTACCTTCCAGGACACTGATCCCTAAGACAAGAGATCCAGAATCAGCTGTCCCTCTCCTAACTCAGCTGCAGCAGAGGAATCCCTAGATCTGGACATTTCTTTTCCATAACAAGCCTATGGGAAGGGCCTTTGGGTTGAGGAAAGCTAAACTTAATGCCTAAGTAACATCTCTGTTAAGCCTTTAATAGAGACATTACTTGGGTAGTCCAGCAAGTAATTTTAACCATCCAAATAATCCAAAGTGCTTTACAAATGTGTGCTTTGAAACAAGCAAAAGACAGTACTGTCAGTCTCCTATCTGGACACAAGCTAAAGATATTTTTAAATGGGTATCATGCTTTTAATTTCAGTATCTCCTTTGTTCACCATTCTGATCTTGGAAGTCAGGATTAGAGTTCTCTACAATAGCTAGTGATATCAGAGGCATTTCTCTGCACTGTATTAGACTGCAGCGGTATGATTTGCTCCTTCTCAGAAGAATAAAAATTCAAACTATTAACTTGGTTTTATAAAAATAACACCCAGGGTTTGAGATGTTTTGAGGCACTTTTCAATATGCAGCCCTAAATTTTACTTTTCCCATAACACGGTTCTATAAGGAAGAAGTTCACTTGGTAACTGTTTACCAAATTCTGCAAGAATGAAAAATGTAGCAAAGCCAAAATCTCAGGTTGTATTATACCTCAAGATAAATCCATATGTAAAAAAACCAATTTCCGAATTTTGTAATCTATACCTGACGACATATCAATTTGGAGATTGCAATTCATGTTTGCAAATCAAGAGCGAACATATTTTTCACTACAGAACAGAGAAAATCCAGAAGTCTCTAGACTTGTCTGTAACAGAATGAATAATAATAGATTTAATAGTGAAGATTTTTTTACCTTCAATATTGAAAAACCATAGGTTTTAATAGTGAAATTAAATCCAGCAAGGCTGATGCTTAACAAAAAAAAAATTTCACTTTTTAAAAGAAATAGCCCTTCAAGAATCTTCAAAACCACATGAAACATCAATTAGAAGTTTTAACTAAAGTATGAAAGGTCATCATCCTTTCTAACTGGCATAGTTACTATTTAATGTCATTTAGTACGGCCCCAGTGTAAAAAATCCTTTAAGAAAAATGTTTTCAATTAAATGCAATTAACCTTCTCATACTCTTCTTTCAGGGTAAAGCATTCCTAAATTATGATCAAACATCCCAAGATAAAAGCCTGAATGAAATAAATTGTTTCAGGAGTTTACTCCTTTGAAGTGCATCATGATTAACATGTGTCAGTTACATGATGTATATGGGAGTAATACACTTCTGGTGCCCTAACAGAGGCTCCCTTAACCATTTCCATATCTACCTCTTTTCAGAAAATTAGATTTTTACCATTACATTTCTTATTGATCCAAAACTGTTTTTTTTTTTTTAAAAAAG
Organism: Brachypteracias leptosomus; assembly: GCA_013401335.1. NCBI lineage: Eukaryota > Metazoa > Chordata > Aves > Coraciiformes > Brachypteraciidae > Brachypteracias > Brachypteracias leptosomus. Next base: position 15,334 of record VYZX01019685.1, on the reverse strand, counting down.
TTTTCACACTAAATGTTTATAGTAAGATCATCAGCATCAAACACATTTGTTGTAAAAGTTGTAAAGTCTAACAGCCAATGTAAAGAACAAACACATCATAAACATACATTTTAACACTATTAAAACTCAGTGATTCTTGAGTGTATTACATACTTGACAGACAAACAGAACTTCAATTAAAAAAAACCAAAACCTTCTAAAAAAACCCTGAAAGATAATGCAGCCTGATTCAGAACTTTGTTAGGACACAGAAATTGATGACAAGACATCTACCTCATCTTAAGGTTTTTATAAGCAAGGTCAGTACTCCAGGCTAACTTCATACTGTTAGCACGGTGGCCCAGAACAGACTTTCTCACAATATATTTAAAAAGAAGTGTAAAACTAGCAGAGTCATTTGCTGAGGAAAAACTTAAATAGCTTGCAAACTTTTTATTCTGCATATTCTACACCTAGTCTAATTTATACTGTCCCAATTCTTTATAAATAAGCACAAAACGAACTTAAATATGTTCTCAGTCAAAACTGACAATGATTTTTATATGCATCTTATGGGGGAAGCACCCCATAAGCATCTCAAGAGTCAGCAAAATTAATAAAAAACTGCACTAACACTACACCGTATTATAAAATTATACATTCAAAATTATCACACTTTTTGACAAAAAGAATAAATTTTATAAACTACAGACTCTGGTTTCCCAGAAAAAGAATGTTTAAGATGAAAAATCCCACAGGCACTGTGCCTGAGGAACATGCAGTGAGAAACCAATGACGAGCCAGTAAACAAACCATAATTCAACACAGGCCCTTCATGGAGAAGTATGAGCACCACAACACAAGCCTGACAAGAGAGGGGAGAAGAAAAGTAGGAGTCCAGAACCGATTTCTTACAGAAAAATATGCTAACCACATTCTCATTTGTGATCTCAATAAACACTACTCACACAGGAACATAGAGGCAGTCTTCAAAAAATGTATAATCCCACAGGGATTCTACTGCCTATACATTGTCACGTGCTATTAAAAAAAAAAATTTAAAGGTTTCACAATTCTTAGCACATTATACTATAATTGTTGTAGTGATACAAGACTTATTCAGGTTCTTATGCTTTAACACGTCTAACATCGATACTGCCTATTTATAGAAGATTTTTATCAAAGCCCTGAGTTGCAGGCAGAAAACAAAACCCGTACAATAACAAAACAATCTGTACCTGGAAATTGAAGCATAAAGGGGGAAGTTTTACTCCAGCAACTCACAATGTCACAGTTATACTTTATAAGTCCATCCTCATGAAAATTACTGTTTGTTCTTTATCTGCAGCATATTTGCATAACATACAGATTTACTACATGTGTACTGCCACAAGTATAGTCTGAAGAGGAGTAAAAATACAGCAACACTTACACTGACTGCATGATCCATTATATACATTACAGCAACACACATACTCTGTTCAGTTACACTTACTCATTCAGAAAGCAAATGCTCATTTCTGGTATACACATGTGTTTTCAAGGATACAGAGGCCTAGGTACCTACCTTGTAGCCAGCTGGTCAGAATAAACTTCACCTCAAGTATTAAAATTAAGTGGAGGAAGATATGTGGGATAAATCTGGATCTTAAATTGACACTTGGAAGTTTTATAGCTGCATCTTGGTATTAACTGCCTCAATCATAAAATACGAAGAAGAGAAATGAGTCATATATTACTTGAATAGACATCTTTACTGTTTTCACAATAGTTTTAACATAGGTGAACACACCAAATAAAACCAAAACCTTCACCTCACCTGAGAGCATTCGATCGTCTTGTAACCAAAAACTTTCTCTTTCAATTGCTTCACCCTTTGTTTCATTACATAATCCTCCTGTATCCTTGCAACTAAAGAATCTTCATTTAGAACACAAACATTTTTCTTTTCATGCAGCAATGGCAGTCATTCCTTAACTATGAAGTTAGCTCTAACTCCTGCTTTCCAATCCATTTTCATACATGTCAGTAATTTTCCTACAGATAAGACTCCTCTCCTCAAGCAGTTTCTTTTCAGAAAACAAACCAAAAAAATAGAGAAAAAAAACTTTTCCTAAGCATTTAACTCCAGTGCCATTTTCAAAAGAAATCTTCAGCAGATAATTCACTTTGAAAACCATATGTTTTAAAGTTAGTAATTCTGAAAACAATCTTGTAATTCAAGATTTATCCAACATTTATAGACTAAAGATTTTCCAGAAAATACATAGCTCTTCTTACACTCCATATTCAGAGAACTGTGAATAAATTGCACACAAATGAAATGCACTTTAATCTGGGCCTTGTTTAAAATTGCCTTACAATGCACTACTTGGGACAAAGAAAAAGCTAAGAAAGCATACAGATTAGGTTTTACTTATAAGAGCAACTTAGATTGTTACAGACAGCACAGGCAGTAATACTGTGTTGGATAATCTTAGTTGTTGCTTTTAAGATGCCATATTCTTTCACTTGGCCAAATTACAGAGCATACAAGCCTTTTATGCCCAAATACTTCATTTAACCATCCCGCAGGCTGATCAGATTTAAGTAGCTAAGATAGTTCAATCATTTTTGAATGTTTTTGAACAAGAAAATATGCCCCCTCTAGCTGAAAACATTTTAAAACCTATTCTGTTAGGATGCTCTAGCACTTGAATGCTGTGCAACACTGATGAGCAGGGCACATTCTTGCCTCTTGTCTCAAGTCTGCTTCAGCTGTAAGGCTCTGCAACACCATCCCGCTCACGTGTTACACTAAGATCGGAGAGAATTTCACAACTTCTCTCTGCTGATCTACAACACGTTTCACCTTCTTGCATAAGATCTTTGTGCCATGGTGGGGATGTAAGCCTAGCCACAGGATAGCTAAGGACACTTCATCCTAGGACAGAGAAATACTTTAATTCTCTTAAAAATCCGTTGGGTGCCATCAGGAGGATAGCTAGGACACAGGGGAGGTGCAAATCAGAAGAGGAACTAGAGTTCAGAACAGGAACAGAAAAAGAAACTGCAGAGAGAAAAAGACAGATATGCAAGATGCTTATGAGAAAGTGGAGAGTCCCAAAGACCCAGCCACTACAGCATATGGACTTTCAGACCCTGGACCTGCCATTTCTGGATTTCCTCATTCTCTCTGTATACAGCCAATGGACCAGGGACCACTGTCAGGATGTACCTTATCCTCTGAACTTAGAAATGACTCAGACTATAGAAAGAAAAAAATGTGTCTAGCTAAGATGTTTAAATGTCACATATGTAAACTGAGTTCACGCCTGTCTCTTAATGTTTGTCTTGTCTTTTTTTTCTTAATAAAGGCTGGTGAGCCACACAAAGATTTTACAAGTATCTTCTGCTTGAAATATTTCAAGTCTATGCAGAAGCATTAACCAGTCACAACTGCAAATTAAATAACAGGTATTTCTGCGGTGAAATATTAAGTCAATGCCTCAATTTCTCTATTTGTAATTCATGACTGCTACCTAAGTGAGGCAATATAAAAATAAAACTTTTTCAAAAAATGTATTATAAAGCACTTCCATGAAACTGCAACTAAATTGGGGGGGGGGAACAACTTTAATCCAGAATTTGCTTACAATTTTGGATAGCATGATCTGAACAATGGGATTTAAATAGAAAAACCTCAGCGAGTGAATGCATCCTAACAAATGAGGCCAGAGTACTCCAGGAAAAACACCATTTGATCAAAAAACTATACAACAATGATATGCAGATGGAACCCGACTTAGGAAAGAAAACCTTCATTCCAGCATTTCTTAAATTCAGATTGCCTTGAGTTTGCAATTTTAACAGTCATTGGAGCAGGCTTTTATGTACTGACTGAGGGAGGGGTTTGTTCATAATAAAGCTTCAAATGCTCATATAAACAGTGAGCTGTTATCACTCAGTTTATGAACTGAAAATTAGACAAGTTTATGACATGACAATACAAAAACTAAGCATCAGGAAGAACAATGAGGTAATTCAAAACTTCACTTTTCAGTCTTAAATTGCCAGGGAAGCAAAGAAACCAAATGAAAAAAAAAAGATCAAAAAGAGTAAGAAAAGTTCAGGGACAAAAAAACCCCAAAGCATAAGGATCATAAGGCATAAAAAGGAGGCCTTCTGGGAGCACAGGAGACAAAAAAAGGCAAGCTAAAGTGTCTGGCATTTATCTAAAACCCTGTCTTCAGATAAAAATTAAGTTCACAGTATCATGTGCCTATATTAACACTGGGAATGCCTTCATCACTTGATGGAACATAACTGTTCCCCTCTATATTTATACAGTAACCCAATTCAAAGCTTCTCACACTAACCAAAAAAAAAAATTAAACTTTTAATAGCTAAAACTCAAAGTGTATTTGATATGACAAAAATTATAAAAGAACTATTACAAAATGAATATGCAAGAGATATGACCATCCCAGCAGCATTGCACTATCATATCATACATCAACCCCAAATTTAAATTAGCTCCTCATAACAGATGTATAATTACAAGGTATCACTAGGACTCTCATTCTTACTCAAGGGACATATTTCCATTAGTAAACTAACCATTTGTAATTCTGATTTTTTGCCGATTTTATTTTGCCAGCTTGACAATGTCCACAGAGGTCAGACTGCTGACAGGAGCAGGGCCTAGTGAAGTTTCCAGTGAACGATAAGACCTTGCTGTGCAACCCAAACTGAACCTGCTTTATCAGTGGCTGTCCATCTTGTTCCAAGATAACACCCTTACTCTGACACCACTGAACTGTCACCTCTGAGAGAAAAAAAAAAAAAAAAATAAAATACTGAGTGGTTCTTCAGAGGAAAGGGGAAATAAAAAAGAAAAGAAAAAAGGATAATTTGAGCAGAAGAATGTGTGGTAGCTGCATTCAGAGAGAAGAAAAACATCACCAAAGGGAATTTGGTTTTGTTAACCAAGGCAAAACTTGGTATGTGTTCTGGGTTTGACACTACAAAGCATGAGAGCAACTGAGGCAAGACCATTGTCACTTCTTTGTTTTTCCTGTTTCAGTATTAGAATTTAACACTGACAACTGGGCTATTTTAAACGCTCTTCACGCATAACAATTTCAGAAGCTTACTTTCTAAGCTAAACCTATCATTTGTCTTGCAGGTTTTTTTCTTCCAGTAAAAACAGTAACAGGTAGTTTAAAGCATTACTACAATTATTAGTAACTAAGTTTTCGCAGAAAACACGTTCATAACCAAAACATCCATACCTCAGAAGGTATACATACCCACACAGTTTTATAGTGTCATGGCAAGGGCAACATTAGAGGGGCATGAGCTTATTCTGACCCTGCCTTAGTCAATAAAAAGACCATCCATTCATTCTCTAAGTTGCAAGTCAAAAAGGCAGGCAAAAAGCTGACATAAAATTTCTAAGTTTTACTTAATTAGAGAGGAAAGGGGGGTTACATCATATTCCAGAAAAACCTAAAACTTTTCATAAATAGCAACTTATGTGAAGAATGCAGAATAAAGACACTAATTTCGCAAAACTGCATTCTATTAACAGGACAATTAAGCATTTAAAGTAGAAAGCATGTACTGACTCTTTACACAAAAATACATAGGAAATTCTCTTTACAAAAACTCCTCTCTCCTAAGAATGCTCCATAAACCTAGTGATACCAACAGTTTCCTGACACAGCCCTGCTCAATCCAGGCCAAGAAGACTCAGTGATAAAATGCCAACAAGCACCAGGGCCTTCACAACACTGGCAATCTTCTCTTATCAGCGGGCAGACAGATGACAGACAGCTGTGGTGAAAAAGCTCTGGGATACATGCTTAAAAAAAAGACTGGGCACATGAGTGGTGAAACACACAACTGAGGAAATACACACCATTCTTGTGTTTGGCTCCCTGGATTACTACTCCAGAAAAAGAGGAAACAATATCAAACAGAATAGAGTAACATATTTATTATTAAAAAATTGCATTTCTCCTCTACAAACACAATATTAACTGACAGGCTAGGCCTGGTCTAACAGACTAGGCACAGAACAACTTGCCCTGGCTTGCACAGGCTCTTCCCCTCTAGAATGCTTCCCCTGAGCTTGCCCTCCTGCTCTTTGCCTTGTCTACTAGGGGGGTGTGCCTGCTTCACCATGGCAAGGGCACAGTCCTGGCCTTTCCACAAAAAACCACGGCACCTGGGAGTCCCTCAGTGTCAGTAAATGAATGCCCTTCCTTCCCCCAGAGCCACAGTGCTCCAGCTATGTCCCAGGGCTCTTTGGAGTGCCTAGAACTGAGAAAAATGCAAAGAATTACTGTTCACAAAGCAAAGCTGAGGTTTGTGTTGGACATCCTGCTCCTTCCCCTCACAGACATACTCAGCAGTTCTGCAAGAACAGGAAGGAATCTCTCTCCATCACCAGGACAAGGGGATGGTACCCACAGGCCTCCAGGAAGGGTGGTGCAGTGCTTTGTGGTTTTTCCCACCCCAATGCACCAGCTGGGTCAAGAGGGTTTCTTAAGATCCACAACCAAAGGGAGAAGGCACAGGATGACAGGTCTTACAGCAGGCTGTCACCTACTATTGTTGCCCACTCTCCCACTGAACAACCTGATTCCAACCTAGAAATAAAACCTATCAGTGTAGAAACGGCACATTGATACCTATCTGAATAGGAGTATATGCTGCTTGGCCTCAGGAAGGACAAAGGTAACACATACTTTGCCAAGGTAATCCTCATACTGAAGTGTGGGCTTCTGATGTCTTAAATACCAAGCTTTACAACTTTTTCAGTCTTTCAGAATAACCTCTATGGTTGACAAGGAGGTCTGAGGGCTGACAGTACTTCCTCTGCTACAAAGTTCTGGATACCTGACTAGACACTGCCAGGAAATTAAATAATGTCAGTGTTCAGCTAAAACAATCATTAAAAACATCTATAAAATCTCATTTATTCTTAAAGCTGTGACCTAATGAAGAGACTATCTGTTTTAGTTTTATAAGTATCTATTTCTTCAGACCTCAGATCCCTTTGAATTCACTCTTCACTGAACTACAGGATCCCTCAAGGAAAGAGAAGGACTTTGTAAAACAAAGCATTTGGAATGTCAGTAAACAACTCTAATGAAATAAATTAGTTTTTATAAGGACAATAACAGAACAAACAATGTATGTCTCTGTTTTGATCTCAGATTTTGAGACTCTCAACTTTCGATCCTCTACTCTGAAACTGTGCTCCTAACAAAAATACAGCACCTACTTCAAGAAGTGGTGAAAAATGAGAACCAAGTAACTCTGTAATAAAGCTATAATTCTTGATGATTCCAATTTCTGTCCCTTAAATTATTTACATATGACAAGTTTGTTCTGTACAGGTGTCATCCTATCAGCAAGACATGATGTATTCTATCATTCAATTTAACACGTTATTTGCAGCCTGAATTCAAAAAGCATAAGAAAAGTCACATTAAAGAAAACAAAACACTGGTAAGACTACAGCAAGAGGTGCATAACAGCCAAGAGAATAGTATAATTTGATCCTAAGTGTCACCTAAAATACTGAACAGTGAGGTTTATTTTCAAGCATACTTCAAGTTTGCCAAAGTTGCATCAACACAATTAACATCATCTTTTCACATCTGCAGCATCCGCAGACTTTTCAAACTCTTACAGTTACAGCGTAGAGCCAGTTATATGAGAGGTCTCTGAGAAGTACACATACCTGTAAGCAGGAACCCAACAGGCTTCTTTAAATCAGAGAAACAAATGTTGACTGTACTGTATAGTACTTTCAAACTGTTGTTTCACTCAGGTACGTCAAAATAAAGCACTTGGGATGTCAGTAAACAACTCTGTAAAAACTCTGTAAAACTCTGCAAATGCAGAGGAGTAACATACCTAACTGTGCAAACATGATATTTGATATTCCTAAAAAGCAAACAAAGTTACGGTTTGGCCACAGACACTGACATGGAATATATTTCAGATGTAAATACCCACAATGAAAAATTATGTAGGATGTGTTCCAATTCATACCAGTGGGGATGAAGCCTCTAGGTGCTAACAATACAAGAAGCGTTACATAAGACTATGCACTTATTTTTAGAAGCACATTACAAAATTAAGTACTGCACTGGAATCTGTTGCAGAGCCATGGACAGTTACATCAATGTGCACAAAGAACAATTGCTCAGTTGCAGCAGAATATTAGATTTGATTCAGATTAGAGCTCTTTCCTGCCAATCTCAAAAAATACCGAACCATCTGAGACTATGAAAGTTAATTTGCATTCATTAAAAAAATAAATACAACAACCCAAACCCACAAACACACACACTACTTACTAATCATAAATGCAGACATCCTTTTCTACCAGCAGCAAAACTAACACAAACTAGTTTTTTACAGATTTGTTTGTTTCTTAATCCTCCTCCCACACTATAATAACCCTCAAGTTCCTTTTTTCCACGTCTCTTCATGACCCTCTCTCCCCTTTTGCTCCAGGAAAAAGAGCTGTGGTGCAGACACTCTGGAAGTCTGCATGTGTTCACAGGCTGCCTGACCAGCTGCCATTCTATAGAATACATACTAGATCAGGTTTGACTATCTCTTTTCCAAGTGGGTGCACTAATTTGTACTTCTTTCCTCTATCTAGACACAATTTTATGAGGTTTGTAGGACTACAATTTGAGTCCTAATTTCTCTGATTTGTTTTAAATTTCCATACGTAATATATACTGTTAAATATATTTAAGTTAAATGCTTAACTTCCAAGTTACTGCAAAAAAAGTTGTGTTACCTATATACATGACAAATCTTAGATTTTTATATATACATACACACATATACACTCACTGGGAGGAGGTACAAACCAAGTAATCTCATAAACCATAGCTCCTGAATCAAAGTTTCCTAGATGTTTAAACTGTACTATAATGCAGTTATAACTGCAGAATAAACCCAGCATGCATTTGCCTAGATTAAACCTTGTTCTTCTCTCACCATCTCTGATTTTTACTGTTCCTCTCATTCTGTTTTTGAAAAATTACAACTAACTTCATCATCATGCATCAGACTTCTCTTCAAAACAACCCAACCTGAATTTATCAGTATTGCTTCACCTATTTCTTGCAGACACAGACATAAAACAATCCATTAAGTGCATCCTACTATCAATAGATTTTACTACCACTGTTTATTCATTTGCAGCCTGCATGATTTCTCTTCAAGCTCTTTGCTAAGTACATTATGAGTGTGGCCTGTTGACTACACAGAGTATACCGAGTTTTAAAATACACCTCTCAAAATGTTTTTGTTTCACTGGACTATACAGATTCAAGTATTCTCTAGAATAGAAAAGTCCAGCAGTTGTATGCTGGAATACACTCATGCCACAGTTAAGAGGCAGTTAAAGAAACCTGCTCTCAGCAAGTTGCTCCTGGTTGCCAATCAAACCTAGACTTGATCATCCCAGTTTTTAAGACTTATCAACCTGCTGCTATAAAGATTAATTCAGTCTAGTAGTGTATTTCAGAAAGGAAGGCTTGAAATTTAATCTACAGTTAGGACCCTAAAATTACGTGTCTTTTGGAGAGAGATACAAGATTAGGATCCCAGCTAATATCAACAGTTCAAAAATTATTGCCCAAAACATATCATCCTGAAGTGCCAAAAAAAATTTGGAAACAGAAATATTTAAAAATTTACTCCATATGACAATAGCACAGGAATATGAATTTACTTCAACTTCTGCCATGAAATAAAAAGAGATATTGACTTATTCATGCGTATAATGCTAATCTTAATCAATTTGATCCTGGAGAATCAACTTAGAAATGTGCATCCACACATCCAGTAAATAAGCCAACAAATTGAGACTTCAGTGTAAGGTACCCTCATACTTTATGATGATGCTTTTGACGTGTTGAAAAAGATACAACACACAGCAAAGTACCAAGAACAGTACTGGCATTGCAACAAATGAATCTCTCATATAAAAAGACTTTTTTTACTGCAGTTTTACAAGCAGACACAATATTGCAAGGTACTTTTAACATTCATAATTGCTCATCATCTCATCAGTCCTTCAAAAGTTGACACTGCATTCAGCTCTGATGTCTTTTTGCAAACCTTTCAAATTTCCATTTCTCCACACCACAAAGCATGGTATAAACTCTCAAGGAGAGGACCATCTTCCATCCTTTTTTTTTTAGCCTATTTAGTCATTACATTACCTGCTTTGCAGCTATCTTCCCTCTTCATACTTATTTTTAAAAATATATTTATATGCAACAAATACTTTCCCACAAACTGCATTACTACTGAATGGTGGAAGACTCCAAGCACATACCTGAACAAGTCCCCTACACAGCAGAGCAACAGAAGGAAGGTTGGCAGACCTTTTTTTCTCATCATCATAATTCTCTGGCAACACTTCCTTTGCAAGAACAGTTTTCACAATTAGAACAAAAAATGCAATAAAAATAGTTACAAAGAATAGTCAGTCTACCTCAAACGGCACAAAGTTATAGCAGGCTAGAAGGGGAAAAATAGTATTGCAGTGAAGCTTGAAGAAAAAGCTCACACAGTCACATAGATTATGACAAGTACGCAGTACACTGACACAAGTATTAGCTAGTTACTTTGTACTAGGACAGGCATCTTCCTAAAATCCCTAGACAGAAAAGATAATATATGATATTTCATTGCCTGTTTTACAAAAGCAGCCTTAGAAAAACTTTTTTGCCAAGAAGCTGCCTACAGGTCTAAACAGTAACAGTTTATAATTTAAAATAGTTGGTGATTGTTTTAATGCAATTAGTCACACCGCTTCTTTTTGGCACTTGGAAATTCCTTGCTCTTGTTTTCAAATACACACATTTAGATTGTACTGAAAGTGTTGTGGACAAACAATTCTGAAACACATAAGGACAAACAATACAACTGCCACCTATTGAATTCGATATAGGATCACTTTGGTGTTCTTAACATTGTCGAACTATGTATGTTAGCTGCTACCGGTACCTAGCTCCGCCAAACAGTGCAAATAAAACAAGGAAAACCATTATTTTCTCACTAAAGAACAGAACTTGGCTACAAAATGGTTAAATGATTTACCCAGAGTCACCCATCACTTCAGTAGGCAACTCAGAAAAACAGAACGCATGTTCTAACTCTTATGCTTATGCTCAATCCACTGATTACTGTCTGCTCAGCAAGAGCAATACAAAATAGAAGTTTCCATTTTACTTCACACAAACACACCAGCATTTTATACTAATTTTCATTTTAAATAAACTATACCTTTTTACAAATAACTTTACCTCTGCCAACTGTATTCAACTATCACTCATCTCAAATCAATAAAGAAAAAACTGGTGGCAGAACTTTGAAAATGCCTCAGAAGTTCATTACTCAGTGCAAACAGAAAGAATCCTGAGCCATATGGCATACATGATACTTAAAATACTCCCCAAAAGTTTATCCCAAGTGAAAATGAAAACAGGAGGAAACAATGGTTTACTTACTAACAAATTTCTGATCAACAACTCTTGCATTGTAATTCAACAAGAGAAGGATGCGTCTGAAAAAAGTCTCAATTACAATCAAGTCCTGACCTACCAGCATAGCCTAAAAGAAATCATCCTAGGAAATGCAAAGAGTTGTAAAATTAAACACATTAGCAGTGCAAAGAGCGGTCAGATGGCAGAGCAAGCAAGTCAAGGGGAAAATATAATGCACGCTCTTCTGTAATACTACTGATAACCAACTCTATCTCAAGACAAATCAGGGAGGCTCAGTAACCTCTTTGGGCAAGGTTCATTTACACCTTGATTTGAGACCTATTATACAACCAGACTAGAAGCTGAGCTAATACACACAATAAAAATATTCAATTTTCAGTAGAGTATTATAAAAATGAATGCTTTTACTTTATATTTTATCTTCCTGAACATTTTGTTTGGTTGGTTTTTTAATCTTTGCTGATCCAAACAGAGAAAGATTTTAAATCCTAAGTAAAAATCTTCTACTGATTAGCACAGACCATGTTTGGTATACACATCTTCTCTAAAAACAAAATCATTCCGTAAGGATAATTTTAAACATCCTACTGTGCAACAATTTTATTTGACACAATTCTTCCTACACTGTTATAATGCTCAATAAAAGCATAGTTAGCTGTCAACATACAGCATCCATCCTGAAAACTCTCATGCACAAAGTTAACTGTCAATAAGCGAGAAGGCGCTTTCAAGCCAATGAGACTACCCACGAACTTTCAGTTGTTCATATGTTTTTACAGGAACCTGGGTCAGGAGACCAGTGCAACACACTCAAACACAGAACGTATGTGCTAAAGCACATTTGAAAATACAAAAAAAAAGCATTCATT